>CM057233.1:65512990-65817990 GCA_029891385.1 Erythroxylum novogranatense
TAGATCGTTTTAATCTTCAATACCATAGTATTGTTGGGAATTTATTAACTTGAACAAATATTGTCAAAACTCCATGAGTCCACAATTAGTTTTAGTAATTCCTCAATTAGTTGATTCCTCAATGAGGAAATATTACCTCTTGTTATTTTCAATTTCCCAATTGTCTTACTTTTCTTGACTGATTTTCTCCATTCTTTAAATTTTCTCATATTTCGCATTGGCGTATTCTAATGTCTTCGCATTTATACTCGTTTCTTCACACACTCTAGTCTATTTGCAATCTTAGCTTCCGGTGCTTGTCACACCTTCAACAGATAAAATTTGCATTTCCTGAACATTTTTACCTGGAACACAACGTGAACCTAAATACTCCTCATATTGGCAATTAGTGTCTCTTCAATTTAGGAGTCCACTCGCATAGTTGGATCCTTTACATAAAAAAAATACATACATACTTTTTCAATATCATATTTTACTCCTCTTGCTTACGTCTCTGCTGAGGATAGGACTCCCATACTCACCTTTGAATCATTATCTATTCCCTTTTGATTAGTTCTTTCATTGACCTTAGACAACATTTCTCTCTTTATCAACCATATTAACACCCACTGCATTTCAGTTTTTCCAGAATTCACCCTTTTTTTTATACTATTTCATTTCATAATGAGTCCATTACCATGCTGAGTGCATCTACTCTTCTCATTCGATTTTTTTTTTAAATCCTTTTCCACATCTCATTCATACATAAGATCCCATCTTATACGCACCTTTAATTTCCCATACTACATATCATTTCATTTATCTCATGTAAAGTCATTTATGGCTATTTCATTTCCCTTTCTCTATTTCTTCACTTCTATCTCATTGTCCAATTATCATTTGTTTCATCATCCGCATGTATATCCTCAATCAATTCAAAATTATCAATGCATAATCATTATGACATTCTGACCTCAATTCCACTAGTATCCTCTTACTGTAGATTATAACTCTTGTCGTATTACCCAAACAATCACTTCGGTTCCATTTTTTTTTTGTCTAAAGATCATAACAAGGGTATGTTTCCATTGCACTCTACTTGTACACTTTGATCTCATCAGGTATACGTATATCCCTATATTTCTCAAACGATCCATGGCAATACATTCATATCTATATCACTTTCGAAAACATATCACCACAGTACAATATTACTGTCATGTTCCATAATTCACTTCCAATACATTTGCATTGGATCATAATCTGTTCTGTTTACCCATTCACTATTTCTCCTTTCTAATTATCGGCAACGTTCTTTTTCTCATATCATGAAAGAGTATTATCCTTTTCTTACTAATTCTATCACCAATCACTATCTCATACTCTCTATACACTTGACTGATAACAATAAACTGGTCGATCGGAGTACTCACCATCAGCGGAGTATCCAATGGGCTCAAGACTCTACCACATACAGTTCTACTCGACGACACAAAAGAGTGGATAGAACCCGGATCAAACAAAGCAAGAACATCAACATCAAACAGTTTAATCATACGTTACCACTTACGGGCGGTCTCGCCTCCTCTCGAGTCATAGCAAACACTCTGGTGGTGCTTGCCCCCTGAATCTGTCGGAGGATAAGCTCTCTTAGGTACACAGAGCTACCTACTTGATCCATGACCTTACATCCCATGGCTCTGTCCTCCAGAAGCTTGTATCAGAGATCCCTCTCTTGATGCGGCTTAGGACACTCTTTGGCAAAATGTCCTTACGCCCACAATTGAAGCATGCTCCTGTCAACCTACGACATTCTCCTCTATGGAAATGCCCACAATGCTCACACTTAGAAAAAAGTGCCCTCTTCCCATTTCCTCTCCTACTACCGTCCACCAATGAAGCTTGGTGAGAGACGGTAGGAGTCCTCGTCGGTCTAGGCATAAAACTGATCTTCTGAAGAGTAGACCGATCGGCCCACGGGTCGTTTCGACTGGATCCGGGCCTGACACGGCCTACCTGACCATAAGCCCCCTACTCCTCGAGCCTTAGCGTAAAGAAGGGTCGGAGGAGTATGTAGAGGTTTCATAGCTCGTACATAGAACGACCTGTGATTGGGGCGATCGGTTGGGCATTGAGGTATAGCTCGTCTGTAGGTCAGCTGAATGGAGTAGTCGATCGGTCGGGCATTGTTGTTGTAGCCCGGTCATGGGATAGCCCGGGTAGTTTCGATCGGTCGGGTGCCGACTAGTTGAGGGTGACCGCTAGTACTGGGGTCGGTTGGTTGAGTGCTCCAACTGGTCAGCCTCGGCACTTATTGGGCGACAGCTCGCGCTAAAACAGGTCGGGTGGTCATCATTAGCGAGCGAGTGAAGGTACTTGAAGCATTTATTATTTGACGGCGCGCGTTTGTCGTGACTTTTCGAATCAAGCGTATCGTCTTTGTAACCGTTGCACAGCTATCCCGTACGTCCTTTCAACTGTTCGCGCCCTTCCGGATTTCGATTAACCCTAATTTGTCTCCATTAAGATCGTGCCGCGTGTCCAGGAGCAGCTCGGATTTTCTCCACGCATCGAGTTTTGGATGGATCGCAATTCAAACGTTTTCCCTATAAATGTTCAAAGTCGATAGATGGTTTGCTTTTCTTCACGCTCATTTCATTCTTGTTGTTCTTTGGCTTTCCTCTGCTTTTTCTTATTCTCAGTTCCCAGAGGTTTTCTTCGGCGTTGCTCAAATTTCTGAACTCTTACCACTAAATAGGTACGTCCCTTTCTCTTATTTTCCTCTTCTAAATTTCCTCTTAGTGAGCATGTCGTCTACCGGTTCTCGGAGTGGGGTTTCTCCAAAAGATTGTGTTGACGAGAGGTCGTCGGAAGTTATGGCTGAAGTGACGGCGGTGTCAAGGTTGGGGGATGTTGAAGAGATTACGACAAGGGAACGGAGAGATGGGCTGGTAGTAAAAGAATTGCCCAAAGGAAAATCAAAGATGTCTGAGGCGGAGTTGAATAGGTCAATTGTTAGGAACGGTATCCCTCAGTCTTGGGGGCCTAGGCTGTCCTCGGGGGATGAAAGGATTGACAGCAGCAGAGGTGGGTGGATTGTCGTCTCTAAGTATTTCTTCTCGGTCGGGGGCTTGAGACTACTGTACGTGCCGATCATGGATGAAGTGTTTGCTGACTATCAGTTAAGGCCGAGTCAGATTCCTCCGAATGGGTGGAGGTTCATTAATGGACTTGTGCTACTGTGTCACCAATTTGGTTGTCCGCCCTCGGTTAACATCTTGCGCCACTTCTTAAGAATGAGCCAGAGTCCGAGTTTTGGGGGTGGGATCCCTTCCCTGATGTATAAGGAAGACCGGTATCGCCCAGCCGGGACGTCTGGCAAAATTATCGGTTGGCGAACGAAGTATTTCTTCGTGAAGCCTCCGGGGTCTTCTTCCGAGTCCCAGCCGTGGAGGTATCCCTTAGTCGAGCGATGGAATGACTCGTCAAGTCTATTCTTGTCTAAGGAGGAGCAAGAGGTGGTCAGCCGTATAAAGGAGCTCGGCCAGTATAACTTCGTTCGGCTTATTTCAGGATACGGTGGGGGGGCCTCGGCCAGCTCTCTTCTGATTTACCCCCCACCGCAAGTTGGCGGGCTAGAGAGGGAACTGGCCCGCCTGGTTGACCTCGTGGTTGATTTGTTTTTCTTACTTGTAAGTTTTGGTTCGATTTCTAACCTGCTTTCTTTGTTTGTGTAGCCATGGTCAAGGTTAATACTTTCCCCGGCCCTCCTAAGTCCACCAAGGGTAAGCGTCAGGTCGCGGGTGTTGGATCCCGCATTCGGAACCCAACTACTCATACAGATTCACTCATACGTACGCATGATTCCTTATAAACTCTTCGCTCGATACCATAAATGTTGGGACCCGATCCGAACACGGATCCCAACCGAAAGCAGAGCAACGAAGGAAACAAAGCGATTCAATAGAGAAATCGAATCACAACATGCGAAGCATTCGAATCGAGACACAATTACCGACATCAGGGAAACAAGAACAAGATCTGAAAGCGAATACTAGGAAAATTGTGCATCGAAAATCTGAATAACAAAGCGGAGAAACTTCGAAGGCGTAATTCGAATCGAATGCTAATCGAAATAATCAAACTGAAACACACACCGACATCCGTTTCAAACATGAAGCATAGCAAACTCATCGCGTTGGAAACCTCACGACATTTCAAAACCGGTATAATTTTTTTTTTCTTTTCTTTTTTTTCTTTTCTTTTTTCTTTTTCTCATCTTATTTATGTTAAAACCATTCTCATACTAATCAAAACCATATCGATTTCCCTTTCTAGGAAACTATTCCTCATGAAATTCTCAATTTACTTAATTCTTATTAATCATCTTCTTATACATCCATATCAATTGTCAAACTTACTTTTTAAACCCTTTTACTGAAATTTCGAAGATACTTGGCTGTATTTTGACAACCAAAATTTGCAAAGAGTCAAAACACTTCTAAAATGTCCAAACACAATGCGAATCATCGGACCTCCGTCAAGGAATCCAAACACCAATGAAACGCAATCCTATGTCTAACACTTCATAAATTCTCAATTGATCATACAAAATCTCAATCAATCCCATTCATATCCAAATTCATACGCAAATGCAATTTGGTAAATAAATCCATAATCATACATATTCAATTCCACAACCTAACTCAAATACATACATCCGTAATTCATAACACATTCTCTACATTCGGACTAAATACACTTTTTCTGGTTTTCTAACCATCCACAAAATCCAATACAAACATCGAACTTTACACATAAAATAAAGCATACAAAAAACTATCGGGTTGACATCATACTCGTCTTCCATCCGATCTCCTGCGTGAAAACCTGGAGATGGGGATGAAAGGGGGGTGAGCTCGGAAGCTCGTAGATAATATATTTATAAACTGAATAATAAGCGAAAAAATCTTTTATTTTTTAAACTTTTCAAACATTTCCCATTTAAGAATTTCTCCAAAAACTCATTTTCAAACTTTTCAATTTCATCAACACTTTCTAAGATTTTTCTCAAAATTTTCATTTGTTTCAAAACATTTAAATCCAGTTTCAGGAATTTCATGCTTGAAATATTTACTTTCTCGTTTCTCAAAATCTCAAACCTTTTTCAAAACATGCACAGTCTTAAACATGAATGCATCACATCATAGTCAAATTAAAACACATAACACATCGAAATTGGTTTGGTTCGGTCTAACAGACGTCATCGCACATTCCGCATAAGCGATTCATGCGGCCGTGAGCGAGGAGAGTTCGAGATCGGAACTCCTATGCCACTAGCGGGCAGCCGGGAGAAGGCTATAACAGGTAAAGATAGCGCTGACTCACAAAAGGACCTGACCAAACCCACTTAACACATAACGAAAACGAATTGATTGCTCAAGGCACTTTTCAAAATCTTGATTTTTTACCTTTTCAACTCATAACATCAAATTATGTCATAAATGACACAAGCATATATCCACATAATTGCACATAATCAATCTAATGCAATTCACGTAAATCACATATGCATCACAATATATGCACTAATTCTTTAAATCATTCAAATCATAAATCACATAATTTGAAAACCATTAAATTCATAAGTCTTGCATTTTCTAAAACTCATTTTACTCCTTTGAAATCATAATTTCAAACATTTACATCCTTTTCAAACATTTTACCAATAATAATTTATCAAAATCAAATTTTGCTTTCTTTAATTTTTAAAATTCACATTTAGCTTATAATTCAATAAATAAATATACTACCCACCTCATATCCATGCTAGCATCTTGTCGATGCTTGATTTGACCTTTTCTCCTTTTTCCTTCAATTGAAAATTCCTAAATCAATTTCATCCAAAATTTAATCTTATAAATAACTTAATCCTTCAATTTGATGCTTAAGTCATCAATTCTTACTAATTCAAGATAGTTACATCACTAATTTCAAAATTCCCCAAATTACAAATTGAACCTAAACCAATCCAATCAAATTCAATATCATAATTAACTTAATTTCTCAAATTGAACTAGGAAATATCAATTCCTCTCATATTCAAGCTATTTCAATCTCTAATTTTGAAAATCCCCAATTTTCAAAATTGACCTAAACCAATTTGTACAAATTCAATATCATAAAACATAATTTCTTCAAAATTGATTTCATATTTCACCAATTCATACTAGTATTGATGATTCTACACCATTAATTCACAAAATTTGGGAAAATCCCCAAATTCCAAATTAAGCCTAAACCCCCAATTTATAATTTTTCAAATTAAACTTCACCTAAAGCATAAACATCAAAATTAACTTAGGATATCTCAAATTCATCACTAATTCAAGCTATCTAAATCATCAATTTCAAAAACCCCTAAATTTCACTATTCATCATCTTCTTCACTAAGATTTCTCTCTCTAGAATCTTCCATAACCAAAATTAAACATAACCATAGTCTAATCTCTTCAAATAATCATAGATAAGCTAAATCCATAACCATTCCAAGCTTAATCAACCATCAAACTCATCAAAATTTCAAAATCACAACTTTTCTCTCTTACCTTTTCTCCTCCATTTTCGTTATTTATGGAGCTCCAAGACAAGCTTCCTTCTTCTTCCATGTCTTCCCCTTGAAAACAAACGAAAATCTCTTGAAAATCATGGAGAAAAATCGCAACTTGCTTCTCCTCCCTTCCTCTCCACCATAACCGACCATGCCTCTCCTTCTTCTTCTTCAATGTTTGTTGTTCTTTTTCTTATTTTTCATGTAAATTTCGTGGGTTCCAGATGGTTAATACGGCAGCCTCCCATGTGTTCTGCCATGTCATTAAAAATGGAGGGCAAATGACCATTTTGCCCTCACTTATTTGCCTAATTCCAAAATTATCCCTGCAGGAACTTGAAAAAACTGACTACTTGCGTCCTGTTTTCAAGCATCTAAACGAAATAATTTGGACAAACTTTCTTCATGAAAATTGTTCCTCTAGATCATACGAATCCAACGCCACCGACCGCGCTCAATTCGGATAGAAACGAAGAAGTTATAGCCGAAATACTATCGGACCTTCACAAAATCCGAGACTGAACATTACGCGAATGTAATTCCAAAAATTAACAATCTTAGGGATGGAATTAAATTTCGATCCCTTCACATGATTTGTAGCCCCATATCTTAAATTTATTTTCCCTCAAGAATCAACTCAATCGAAGTTGTACAGCTCCCGAAAATCATAAAATACTAAACCATGTTCAGAAAATTATCCAACTTATAACCTATAACCCATCTCTTACTTTGGTTCAATCAATCTCTTTCCATTTAATCTCCTAAAAATCATAATTCTTCATAAAAATGAACGTAATTGTCTTAAGAATCCAACGCTTCGAGAATCAAATCAATCGGATGTCGGACGAAGGATGTATAAGCAAAAGATTACAAAAGGGTCGAACTTCAAACCAAGTTACAAGACTTCAAATACATACTTATACCTGAATTTTTCAAAGATCATATCTCTTAATCCCGAACTCGAAATTTGACGAATTTGATGTCAATAAAAAGATCAAAGGAAGCTCTACAACTTCCCTGAAGAACCCAAAATCAAATTAGGTCTCAAAAGAGGTCATAACCTCAATCAAAGATTCTATCCAAAACAGCTTTTCCTAAACGACTTCCAATTTTAATCGCTCATAACTCCTAGCTCCGATATCGGAAAATTGCAAACTTTATAGCATCGGAAAGATCGACATACAAGCTACAACTTTCAGTAATACCACTTACTCCAATTCAAACGAAATCCATACGACGAGAGGCCTCGAAGCATAGAACACACAAATCTATACTTAATAGCATTTTCAAAACAAAGCATATCTTCTGAAAATCATATCTCCCAATCCCGACATCGAAAAATAGCAAACTTTATGTCCACGAAAAGCTCTCGACAGAGGCTATAAGTTTTATGTAGATCATTTTCTCAGATTTTGCCTCAATTAAAAAGTCAATTTTTTCCTCAAAAGTCAAACTTTGAACGAACTTTGACTGATCATAACTCTCACTCCCGATATCGAAAAATATCAAACTTTATGTCTACGAAAAGTTCTTAACATAAACTACAAGTTTTCAGAAGATCGTTTTCTCAAATTTTGACTCAAACAAAAAGTCAACTCTCAAGTCAACCATTTAATCACTATTTATCCCCAAAGTCAAACTTTCTAAATTCTTCAAATTTTCACACTTTTTCTTTTCAATTCTTGCTATTTAACTTCATTTTAATCAACTCATCCACTTTCTTCTCATAATCCATACAAGTTCACTCAAATATCAACGTCCTCAAAATTAAACAATTCTTTTCTCATAAATTTTTCTTAATTTCCTCAAATTTCCTTAAATTCATAAATTGTCTCACTAATTTCTTTCTCATTTAAAATCATTTTAATATTCTAATTTTCACCAAAAATTCGGGGTCTAACATTTCTCCCCCTCTTAAAAGAATTTCGTCCTCGAAATTCACACTTAAGAACATAATATTTCGTATCTAATTCCTTCTCATAATATTTTTTCAATCTCTTCATAATTTCTCAATTCTTAAATCAATTACTCCATCCAAAATCATATCAAACTCACATTTTTCCTTAACATTTGAAACAAGTCAATGGTCCACGTCGTAATGACTCTTCATATGGACCAAAATCACCATTTCACTTAATCCTTTGAATTTCTATACACATTTCTCTATCAATTTATCTCATTCTTCAAAAATTTCATCTCACATATGCATATTCGAAATCAATTCCTCTAAATTCATCTTGTAATTCAAATCTAAATTTCCATTTTTACAATCCATCTAAATCAAACAATCAATTCGGTTCTTCCCAATTCACCAAGAAATTCTAATCTCAAATTCATAATCATAAACCTAAATCAAACATAATTCTTAACCTTAATCTCATCTCATAATTGCATGTACAAAATCAAATCGCCATCATGAACTTTAAATCTCAAGTTCATTTACACACACCCAAAATCAATCAAAGTTCTTAACCTCACTCACTCAGACAATCACTAAATTCATTCTTAATAACTATAATGCCCAAGTATGATCATAATACTGGGCTCTGACATTCTCACAAATTCAATTTTTATTCTTACACACTCTCATCAATCTTCTTTGCCCAGTTAAGACCATAATACTGGGCTCTGATACCATAAATGTTGGATCCTGCATTCGGAACCCAACTACTCATACAGATTCCCTCATACGTACGCATGATTCCTTATAAACTCTTCTTGCTCTAATACCATAAATGTTGGATCCCGCATTCGGAACCCAACTACTCATACAGATTCCCTCATACGTACGCATGATTCCTTATAAACTCTTCTTACTCTGATACCATAAATGTTGGGACCCGATCCGGAACACTGGATCCCAACCGGAAAGCAGGAACGAAAACGAAGGAAACAAAGCGGATTCAATAGGAGAAATCGAATCACAACATACGAAGCATTCGAACTGAGACACAATTACCGACATCCGAGGGAAACAAGAACAAGATGCGAAACGAATACTAGGAAAATTGTGCATCGAAAATACGAATAACAAAGCAGAGAAACTCGAAAGGCAGAATTCTGAATCGAATGTGAATCGAAATAATCAAACTGAAACACACAGCGACATCCGTTTCAAACATGAAGCATAGCAAACTCATCACGTTGGAAACCTCACGACATTTCAAAACCGGTATTAATTTTTTTTTCTTTTCTTTTTTTTTCTTTTCTTTTTTCTTTTTTCCCATCTTATTTATCTTAAAACCATTCTCATACTAATCAAAACCATATCGATTTCCCTTTCTAGGAAACTATTCCTCATGAAATTCTCAATTTACTTAATTCTTATTAATCATCTTCTTATACATCCATATCAATTGTCAAACTTACTTTTTAAACCCTTTTTACTGAAATTTCGGCAGCATAACGGCTGTATTTTGACAACCCAAAAATTTGCAAAGAGTCAAAAACACTTCTAAAATGTCCAAACACAATGCGAGAATCATCGGACCTCCGTCAGGAATCCAAACACCAAGTAAACGCAATCCTATGTCTAACACTTCATAAATTCTCAATTGATCATACAAAATCTCAATCAATCCCATTCATATCCAAATTCATACACAAATGCAATTTGGTAAATAAATCCATAATCATACACATATTCAATTCCACAACCTAACTCAAATACATACATCCAGAATTCGTAACACATTCTCTACATTCGGACTAAATACACTTTTTCTGGTTTTCTAACCATTCATGAAATCCAATACGAACATCGAACTTTACACATAAAACAAAGCATACAAAAAACTATCGGGTTGACATCATACTCGTCTTTCATCCGATCTTCTGCGTGAAAACACGGAGATGGAGATGAAAGGGGTGACTTCTAAGCTTCGTAGATAATATATTTATAAAGCTGAACAATAAGCGAAAAATCTTTTATTTTTAAAACTTTTCAAACATTTCCCATTTAAGAATTTCTCCAAAACTCATTTTCAAACTTTTCAATTTCATCAACACTTTCTAAGATTTTCTCAAAATTTTCATTTGTTTCAAAACATTTAAATCCAGATTTAGAATTTCATGCTTGAAATATTTACTTTCTCGTTCTCAAAATCTCAAAGCTTTTTCAAAACATGCATATCTTAAACATGAATGCATCACATCACAGTCAAATTAAAACACATAACACATCGAATTGGTTTGGTTCGGTCTAACAAAGTATCGCACATTCTCGCATAAGCAGTTCACATTGGTAGTGAGGGGAGTCCGAGATCGGAACTCCTATGCCACTAGCGGGCAGCCGGGAGAAGGCTATAATAGGTAGAGACAGCGCTGACTCACAAAAGGACCTGACCAAACCCACTTAACACATAACGAAAACGGAATTCAGATTGCCCGAAGGCACTTTTCGAAAATCTTGATTTTTTTTTACCCTTTTCAACTCATAACATCAAATTGTGTCATAAATGACACAAGCATATATCCACATAATTGCACATAATCAATCTAATGCAATTCACGTAAATCACATATGCATCACAATATATGCACTAATTCTTTAAATCATTCAAATCATAAATCACATAATTTGATAACCATTAAATTCATAAGTCTTGCGTTTTTTAAAACACATTTTACTCCTTTGAAATCATAATTTCAAACATTTACATCCTTTTGCAAACATTTTTACCAATAATAATTTATCAAAAATCAAATTTTGCTTTCTTTAATTTTCAAAAATTCACATTTAGCTTATAATTTAATAAATAAATATACTACCCACCTCATATCCATGCTAGCATCTTGTCGATGCTTCAATTTGACCTTTTCTCCTTTCTTCCTTCCAATTGAAAATTCCTAAATCAATTTCATCCAAAATTTAATCTCATAAATAACTTAATCCTTCAATTTGATGCTTAAGTCATCAATTCTTACTAATTCAAGATAGTTACATCACTAATTTCAAAAATCCCCAAATTACAAATTGAACCTAAATCAATCCAATCAAATTCAATATCATAATTAACTTAATTTCTCAAATTGAACTTAGGAAATATCAATTCCTCTCATATTCAAGCTATTTCAATCTCCAATTTTCAAAATTGGCTAAACCAATTTGCACAAATTCAATATCATAAAACATAATTTCTTGAAATTGATTTCATATTTCACCAATTCATACTAGTATTGATGATTCTACACCATTAATTCACAAAATTTGGGAAAATCCCCAAATTCTAAATTAAACCTAAACCCCCAATTTATAATTTTTCAAATTAAACTTCACCTAAAGTATAAACATCAAAATTAACTTAGGATATCTCAAATTCATCACTAATTCAAGCTATCTAAACCATCAATTTCAAAAACCCCTAAATTTTACTATTCATCATCTTCTTCACTAAGCTTTCTCTCTCTAGAATCTTCCATAACCAAAATTAAACATAACCATAGTCTAATCTCTTCAAATAATCATAGATAAGCTAAATCCATAACCATTCCAAGCTTAATCAACCATCAAACTCATCAAAATTTCAAAATCATAACTTTCTCTCTCTTACCTTTTTTCTCCTCCATTTTCGTTATTTATGGAGCTCCAAGACAAGCTTCCTTCTTCTTTCATGTCTTCCCATTGAAAACAAACGAAAATCTCTTGAAAATCATGGAGAAAAATCGCAACTTGCTTCTCCTCCCTTCCTCTCCACCATAACCGACCATGCCTCTCCTTCTTCTTCTTCAATGTTTGTTGTTCTTTTTCTTATTTTTCATGTAAATTTCGTGGGTTCCAGATGGTTAATACGACAGCCTCCCATGTGTTCTGCCATGTCATTAAAAATGGAGGGCAAATGACCATTTTACCCTCACTTATTTGCCTAATTTCAAAATTACCCCTGCAGGAACTTGAAAAAACTAACTACTTGCGTCCTTTTTTTAAGCATCTAAACGAAATAATTTGGACAAACTTTCTTCATGAAAATTGTTCCTCTAGATCATACGAATCCAACGCCATCGACCGCGCTCAATTCGGATCAGAAACGAAGAAGTTATAGCCGAAATACTATCGGACCTTCACAAAATCCGAGACTGAACATTACGCGAATGTAATTCCAAAAATTAACAATCTTAGGGATGGAATTAAATTTCGATCCCTTCACATGATTTGTATCCCCATATCTTAACTTTATTTTCCCTCAAGAATCAACTCAATCGGAGTTGTACAGCTCCCGAAAATCGCAAAATACTGAACCATGTTCAGAAAATTATCCAACTTATAACCTATAACCCATCTCTTACTTTGGTTCAATCAATCTCTTTCCATTTAATCTCCTAAAAATCATAATTCTTCATAAAAATGAACATAATTGTCTTAGGAATCCAACGCTTCGAGAATCAAATCAATCGGATGTCGGACGAAGGATGTATAAGCAAAAGATTACAAAAGGGTCGAAGTTCAAACCAAGTTACAAGACTTCAAATACATACTTATACCTGAATTTTTCAAAGATCATATCTCTTAATCCCGAACTCAGAATTTGACGAATTTGGTGTCAATAAAAAGATCAAAGGAAGCTCTACAACTTCTCTGAAGAACCCAAAATCAAATTAGGTCTCAAAAGAGGTCATAACCTTAATCAAAGATTCTGTCCAAAACAGCTTTTCCCAAACGACTTCCAATTTTTAATCGCTCATAACTCCTAGCCCCGATATCGAAAAATTGCAAACTTTATAGCGTTGGAAAGATCGACATACAAGCTACAACTTTCAGTAATACCACTTACTCCAATTAAAACGAAATCCATACGATGAGAGGCCTCGAAGCATAGAACACACAAATCTATACTTAATAGCATTTTCAAAACAAAGCATATCTTCTGACAATCATATCTCCCAATCCTGACATCAAAAAATAGCAAACTTTATGTCCACGAAAAGCTCTCGATAGAGGGTATAAGTTTCATGTAGATCATTTTCTCGGATTTTGCCTCAATTAAAAAGTCAACTTTTTCCTCAAAAGTCAAACTTCAAACAAACTTTGACTGATCATAACTCTCACTCCCGATATCGAAAAATATCAAATTTTATGTCTACGAAAAGCTCTTAACATAAACTACAAGTTTTCAGAAGATCGTTTTATCAAATTTTGACTCAAACAAAAAGTCAACTCTCAAGTCAACCATTTAATCACTATTTATCCCCAAAGTCAAACTTTCTAAATTTTTCAAATTTTCACACTTTTTCTTTCCAATTCTTGCTATTTAACTTCATTTCAATCAACTCATCCACTTTCTTCTCATAATCCATACAAGTTCACTCAAATATCAACGTCCTCAAAATTAAACAATTCTTTTCTCATAAATTTTTCTTAATTTCCTCAAATTTTCTTAAATTCATAAATTGTCTCACTAATTTCTTTCTCATTTAAAATCATTTTAATATTCTAATTTTCACCAAAAATTCGGGGTCCAACAGCGGGGCCTTCGGGAGTCAAAGGTCAGGGAGATAGGAGGGAGGCCGGTTCGATGGTTGTTCGGCCAATTGCTTCCGAGCAACAGAGTGTTCCTCCGACCGTCTCCGAGCTGTCTGTGGCCCCTGCTGTGGTCGTCCCGCCTGTTGAGTACCTAGTTGTGATCGAGGAGGAGGAGGAGGAGGTTGAACGACCTCTGAAGAGGAGAAGGGGGGCTCAGGTAGTCGACCGACCTCCCCCAGTAGTCGACCGACCTTCGCAAGGAGGTCGAAGCAAGGGGAAAGGGAAAGTGGGAGATTGTGCTGCCCCGTCTGCCCAGGGCAAAAGGAAGAAGCTGGCAGGGAGCGCCGACAAGTGGGAGGTGACGATTAGCCTCGAGAAGACTGCCTCGATCGCTGATGCCGAAGTGCCTCGTCATCTCGCTGAGAAGGTTATTCCTCCTTTAGACGAGGAGCGCTTTGATGAGTTAAGTCTTGAGGAGATGATGAGCTGCGCCATCCGCAATTCTATGAGGGATGTGGCTCTCACTTTGTTCACACATCAGCGAATCAATCTGTTGAATCGGGAGATCAATTCTCTCCTGGAGCAGGTGGACGGTTTGAAGACAGAGCTCTCGGAGGTCAGAGAGGAAAGAGACTTCTCCCGGGCTCAACTTTCTTCCTTAAAGGAGGACAAGAAACTCTGGGAGGAGGAGCGCGATGTCCTGAGAACCCAGCTTGCTTCGGGAGAGGAGGAGAGGAGCTCCTTGAAGGCTCGGCTCACCGGGGAGGAGGCCGAAAGGGTAAGGGCAATGGCGGCTAGGAACAAGCTGTCCGAGGAATATGCGGCGTTGCGAGGGCGGCTTGAGTCGGAGAGGGTGCTCAAGGAGAAATCCCTCCGGGACCATGCCCAAACCGAGGATACGTTGAGGAGGGTGCAAGCCTCCGTGAAGGAACAAAGGATTGAGGCGATCCTGCGATGGCAGAGGCGGTTCTTACAGGAGGAGTGATTGGAGTTCTCCTGTGACCTGGCCCTCATGATCTTGAAGAATTGTTATAATGCCTGCGTTCCTGAGGGGTCGGACGGTCCTTCATTTGAGAGGTTTGTCGAGTCGTTGCTTCCTACCGCCCTTGGCCTTTCTCTGGAGGAAGTGACGGAGAGAGCCATGGAGGACCGGGGGCCAGTTCCGAATGAGGAGCTGGATCTTAGCTCTGTCAAGGAAGACGAGCTTGTTGGAGTTATGTAAATATAGTGCCCTGGAAAGTAAGTGTATTTACATGTAACTTTATCTTCTTCAGTTACAGTTTTGTAATGAAAATATTTATTATTAATAAAACAAAAGAGTTTGGTTTTATCTGTATGAGCATTATATATCTGGTCATAAGGTACTAAGATTCATTTGTAAGTAATATACATATACATAGAGATGTATGGGAAACATGTATATTATTAGAATCAATTAATTGATTCACAGTTGAATAATCAAGTTGGTCGTTTGATTATGGTTTAGGCGTAGTGTTGCGATTTATCTCCATATAAGTAAAGGAGTTTACTTAAAGGGAATGATTAGTTTCATATCATGATAGTAGTAGACTATCGATAATGGCACTATTAAATGAATCTGGAATCAAGTATGTTTTCAAGAATAAAGTGGGTCGTTACTTTAATCTTAAAACATACAACTTAAGCATTCGCTTATTATGAACCACAATCTTGATGAGTGGTGAACTCATATGTGTTTCATTATAATTCTTGATATGATTGGAATGGATTTTTACAGGGTATTAATCCAGTGACTGCATGTTGGAATTATTAATTGAAACATGTATCAGGGAACATTCACTCAAATAAAGAGTTTATAGTGTTATCATCTCTTCAGATGTTTTAAGGAGATTTGGTGATTAAGCTGGCGCCGATGGTTTGATGGACTAGCTACCCATCAAGTCTTAACACTAAGATGAGATCTTATGTGTTAATCACCATATAAAGTAAAATGAGAGATTTAGAAGGAAAAACTAACATAAGGGCAAAACGGTAATTTTACCCTTTGTTGTGCGGATGGCTATAATAAGGTTCTAAATAGGGTTTGCAATTGGACATATTCTTATAATATTTAATAATTCAAGAGTTCAACTAATTGTCTTTAGTGGAATGACATTTAGTTAATAAGCTAGAATTAATTCCAATGAGATTGAATTATTTCTGGGCTTATTGGAGCTTGAATTATCAAAGTCCAATAAGATTCCCCACTTGGCTTTAAGGAAGGTTATCAAGCTAAGTAAGAAGTAGTTTGGAGGCTTTAGAAGTCCATAATTGAATGATGGGCTTATACTAATTAATGGTTAATTGGAAGCCCATATGTTCATTTAGAAATGGGCTTGTTTTGGTTTAATGTAATTGATTAGATTAATTATATTAAAACAATTTTTTTAAATGGAGAAGAAGCAATTTCGAAATTGTGTTAGGTTAGATGTGTAACCACACATTTGACATTAAAATACTAAATAAAGATGGTCTTTATTATGGTTCATCATTATTAAATGGAGTTATGAACTTACCATTAAATGGTTTAATGGTTGGCTTTTAATGTTGGCATGTAACCTATTTGCATTCATTAGATTAAAGATGAAAGATGTGCATTAGATGGACCATCTTCCTTCTTTCTTCTTGCCAAAACCGAAATGGGTATTCAATTATAGGTTATGGTCTTTTCAAATAGCCATTTTAAAGATAAATGAAGTAAGTCTCATTTATTGGCTATTTGATGAGTGATTAATGTAAGAAGTGATGCATTGGATGCCTCTCACTCTTTCCATTCACGCATATTTCGAAATTGAGATGTAAGAAAGGGTTCTTGCATGGTTTTTAGACATTCTCTCCTTTCATGTAAGGTAGAACCGAAATTCCTAAGTGAAAGAATTGAAAGAGTTTCAATTTTGGTTCTTCTTCTTCTTCTAAGAAAATCTCCTCCAAATATTTCTTCTCCTTTCCCACCAAAGGATTTTGTTAACCTAGTTGTCCTTGAAGAACAAGTGGTAAATCTAATTGGTTAAGGATACTACAACAAGGAAGAAGATAGATTGCTAAAGGAAAAGACTCAAAGGCAAAGGATTTGGATATAAGAAGGAGAGGATAGCGCAACGAGGATTTAAAGCTGTAGCGAAGGAGTCAGTAATTCCTTTTATCTTGTTCTTGGTTTTATTATCCTTATACCATATCATGTATGGATTAGCATGTTGATTTGGATATATTGCTTCCACTGCAAGATGATTTCTTAAAAAGTTTTGAAATCTATCGTTTCTCCATACTAAGCATGCTTTCTTTTTCCGATCCAACAGAGCTTCCTCGTGAGGATACTTCTCCGGCCGCTCCCTTGGACCCTGCTCCTGCTTCTGAGGGTTCTCCTGGGCATCCTCCCACTTCCCCTTCTGTAGACTTTTGAGGCTCACCTGGTTGGGCTTGTGACCAGGGCAAATTGATATTAATGAAACTTTACTTTTGCCTCATTTTTTTTGATGTCTTTTTTCGTATTTATGTTCTTTACTTTCGATGTATGTTGAGTTTTGATGAAGTTTCTTGTAGTCGACCGGCTTCGAGGTCGACTTATAGTAGAGTCCGAATCGAGGTCCTAAGGATCTCATCTTGGCGACCGATCGACCGCAGTCGATTTGTGTCGATGCCGAGCGAGGGTCCCAAGAGACTTGTCTTGGCGACCTGACCGACCGTAGTCGGTCAATGGAGATGCCAAGCGAGGGTCCCAAGGATCTTGTCTTGGCGACCCGTCCGACCGTAGTCGGTCTATGGAGATGGCGAGCGAGGGTCCCAAGGATCTTGTCTTGGCGACCTGACTGATCATAGTCGGTCTATAGAGATTTCGAGCGAGGTCCTAAGGATCTTGTCTTGGCGACCCGACCGACCGTAGTCGGTCTATAAAGATTTTGAGCGAGGTCTCAAGGATCTTGTCTTGGCGACCCGACCGATCGTAGTCGGTCTATGGAGATTTCGAGCGAGGTCCTAAGGATCTTGTCTTGGCGACCCGACCGACCGTAGTTGGTCTATAGAGATTTCGAGTGAGGTCCCAAGGATCTTGTCTTGGTGACCCGACCGACCGTAGTTGGTCTATGGAGATGCCGGGCGAGGGTTGATTGGATTTTTTACTCTTTGCCACACATAATGGAACTTTTTATTGCCAAGAAATCTGAAACCCCTTTATTGATGATAACGAGGGCGTGGACCATTAATAAACCTGCCTGGCAGGGACAGGAAAAAGGTACCCACATGTATACAAAAACGATAATAAGGAAAGATTAACTAGAATAAAACTTATCTACTGGTAGAACGCCTTTAAGTTCTGTGAGTTCCAAGGCCTTGGTAGAACCTTCCCTTTCTCATCGCTGAGGATGTAAGAACCATGCCCGACTTGCTTAATCACTCGATAAGGTCCTTCCCACGTCTGTCCGAGCTTTCCAGGATGCTTCTCAGCCGCCTCGGCTTTTCGTAGGATGTAACCACCTACCTTTTGTTAGAGTAGTGCCCTAAAGGCAATCCCCTTTAGCGCTTTTTGTTCATAGTCATGTACAGACTTTATGAATAAATAAAGAAAGGCATGTTTCATTTATTTGATGTTCTTTATGAATTGATATTGATCTTTAATCAAATTAATGAAGTCCATGATATATGACATAGCATGAAGGAAATTATGATGTGATCATAATCACGAGATTCCTATCATGTGCAATTATGGCAATATCTAAATTTTCCTAGTCATAGGATTAATGAGGCTGGACATCATTAATCCGGACAGACTAACATATGTCATACTCCTTGATTGAATCAGCGGTGGATCTCGTAAAGCGTAAATATGAGATATTTAAAGTTGACATATGGATGCTTACTAGTGGTAGTAAGTTCATTGGATGATTCGCCATGAGATCATCACATGGATTTAATGTCGTTGATAATCTCATCATAGCAATGGTGCAAGTATCCTTATACTTGAGGTACTCGAGGATATCTTGATATCGATCTTGATCTGTACTGACTCCATTCCTTGTGGCCTTCCGGAGGTTACTCATAGGATGGTGCTTGAGTACAGTTTGAGGTATTGAAGGTAATTGAGTAGCCAATAAAGGATTCATCATACGTGAGAATGTAAGAGATACCACTGCCTCTCGTCGGGATCATTACTTTAAGTCTCGGCGAGCATGACTATGTCATGAAGATTGTCTTCATGGACATATAAAGTAATGAGTCCTCAGACAGGAACTGATTTCACTTGGGCTAGACTTAGTCTAGTAAGAGTTGACATATTGGCCATACTCATAACCAAGTAGGGTATAGGATGATGATGAAAGGACGAATTGTACAGTAATTGTCTATGGAAGGGTTCGTGATCTGGTTTGTGATGAATTCATCAAACCGATTACTTTGCGGTCAATTGGGGGTCATGATGTGTTGCTAGATACCGCTCATGACTTGCTCAGATTAATTGTTAATCTAAGTGGCCAACATAACCGGGAACCTAAAGGGTCACACGCATAAGAGTGTTTCAGAGAATCTGTAAAATAGTATTGAACAGAGTTTCAATTATGGAGAGCATTCGGATTAAATGGATCCCGATGAGATTGGGATATGTCCCGATGAGATCGCGACATCGATATTGCTAAGAAAGGTTTTTGAGTTGTTTCAAGATCGGGGCCGGTGGTAGGTAGGACCGACCCAGCTTGTTGGACCTCTTAGTAATCATATATATGTTAATTAATTAAGTAATTAATTAATTAATATATATATATAAGCCCGTGTGCGTGGAATGAGGGAGAAGAAGCAAAGAAGCTTCTTTTGAAAGCTTAGTCATCAAGTCATTTAATGACTAAATGACAAAAATAATAAAAAGTTGGAAGATGAAAGATGATGGTCATCGTTAGCTTTGATAAGAAGAGAGAAAGAAAGAGTTTCTTTCAACTTTTGGCAAGGAATCATCGTTGGTTTAGAAGAAAGAAGGTTTTTGAGAAAAACCTAAGGCTTTCATCTTCTCCATCGTTTCTTCATCTTCTCCTCCTAGCTTTTGTCATCTCCTCCACGTTGATCCAAGCTCTCAAGGACAGAGGTAGGCTCTAGCAGGCTTTATTCTGTTCTAGCTATTCCCGGGTCAAAGGTGTTTGATCCGGTTAGGTTTTCTGATCTCTGCGTAGATACCTTTAGAGATAGTCTCTATTGGCTATTCAGGTTTGAGTTTTCATACCGACACCGGGATTCTGGGTTTCGGGAAGGTCCCGGGAATAAAAATTTTTTGTTTCCGCTGCTGGAACATGTGATGTTCCTCCCGGGATTTTCCTACACCTTTACATCGCTCGGCTTAACCCTTCTGTTGTAGAATTTGGTCGCCTTTTGCTTGATGGCTTCTGAACGAGCGACTGCCCTTTCTCTATCCTCACTGAGGAGAACGAGTTCTGCTCTGCGGGCTTCATCATTCTGCTTTTCTTCATAGCCCGACACCCTTTGATTGTGCAATGCCGCCTCTACTGGAACTAAAGCTTCGCTCAAGGTCATCTGAGCAGTGTTTCCCGTGGCTCGATTCGATTGTGGTTCTATACGCCCACAATACTTCATCTAGTTCTTCCACCCAGGTCTTTCAACCATCTAGGCGCTTCTTGAGAGCACTCATTATCTTTTTGTTGGTGTTCTCCGCGAGACCATTACTTTGGGGATGGGCTATCGAAGTCAACTGTAGCTTGATCTTTAGTCGTTCCCAGAAATCTCTAAACTTGTCGTTGTCGAACTGCCGACCATTATTTGTAACCAACACCATAGGCATCTCGAAGCGACATAGTATATTTTTCTTTACGAAACTTTCTATCTTCCCTTCGGTGATGGTGGCGACCGCCTCCAATTCTACCCACTTAGTGAAGTATTCCACTGCCACTATCAGGAACTTCTTTTGCGCGGGACCGAGAGGGAAAGGCCCCAGTATATCCATTTCCCATTGAGCGAAAGGGATAGGATGACTCACAATTTTCATCCTTTTAGTCGGCTGGTGAGATAGGTTGCTGTTTCTCTAGCAGGCCTCGCATCGGTCGACCTTTTCCTGACAGTCTCTTCTCATTGTCGGCCAGTAGTACCCCTTTCTGATCAATCGATGAGCCAACATTCTGCCCCCTATATGATTTCCGCACATCCCTTCATGGACTTCGGTCATTGCCTGCTCGGCTTCTTCTTCATTCAAGCATCGAAGCAGCGGCCAGTCGTAAGATCGCTTATATAGAGTACCATTGACGACCGTGTACTCGGCTGCCTTTATTCTTAGTTTTTTGGCCTCTGACGCGTCTTTCGATTGTTTTTCTTTTAAAAGGTACTGCGCGATCCGTTCCGTCCAACTCGACCGACCGGTACTTATGTTGAGAACTTCCTCGGCTTTCTTAATGCTAGACCGGTCTAGTCGTTCGACCATAACATTATTTACGGCATCGCGGTCGGAAGCCATTTTAGAGAGCGCATCCGCTTTAGCATTTTGAGCTCGTTCTATTCTCGCTGATCGAGTCTTGCTCAAAATTGCTCAACTCTCGCTTTACCGACTCCAGATACTTGATCATCTTTGTTCTCGGCCTTATCTTGCCCGGTGACTTGCCGACCACCACTGGCTATCGCTATATATCTTCATTGCTTAACCTCCATCTCCTTAGCTAGTTGGAGGTAGGCTATCGAGCCTCATATTCGCCTCGTTATTGAGGCCTTGAATTCTAGCCAAGGCGTATTCCACCTTTTCTTCCACATGCGGGCTGATTAGCACTACTCCCGCTCCGCATCCCTCGGCATTAGACGACCCGTCGACAAACAAGCTCGGCGAGGGAACTCGTCGTCTTCGTGTTTCGGTTGGCTCATCTCTGCGATGAAGTCTGCCAACACCTGCGCTTTAATGGTCATGCGGGGTTTGTATTGTATGTCGAACTCTCCCAGCTCTACCACCCACTTTATCAGCCGACCCAAAGTTTCGGACTTTTGAAGGCACTGCCTGAGGGGTTGGTCGGTCCATACCTCAATGGTATGACTTTGGAAGTAAGGCCTTAGCTTTCGGGCTGCCATTATCAAGGAGAGGGCTAGTTTCTTTATGGGCGTATATCGCGTTTCCAATCCGGTCAACACTTTGCTGACGTAGTAGACGGGGTGTTGTTTGCTTCCCTCCGATCGAATAAGTACCGCGCTGACCGACCCCTCCGTAACCGCCAAGTATATAATCAGGTTCTCCCCCTCTACCGGGCTTTGCAGGATAGGCGGACTAGACAGGTATTGCTTTAAGTATTGAAAAGCTTTCTCGCACTCGTCTGGCCATTGGAACTGAGTCACGTTCGCTTTCCTCAAGATCTTGAACAATGGGAGGCATTTGTCCCCCAACCTGGAAATGAACCTGCTCAGCGAGACTATCTGACCGGTCAATATCTGTACATCTTTCAAGCATCGCGGTGAAGGCATCTGGATGACGGCTCTAATCTTCTCTGGATTAGCTTCAATCCCCTGCTGAGTGATCATAAACCCTAGGAATTTTTCGGATGCCACCCCAAAAACGCATTTTTCCGGGTTCAGCTTCATCTGAAATTTATTCAGGGTCTGGAAGACTTCCTTAAGATCTTCCACATGCTCCGCGGACGTCTTACTTTTGACCACCCTATCGTCCACATAGGCTTCCACCGACCAGCCGATCTATTTTTTAAAGACCACCATGACGAGCAGTTGATAGGTCGCTCCCGCGTTCTTCAAGCCGAAGGGCATTACTTGGTAACAATATGTACCTTGGTCGGTTATGAAGACAGTCTTTTCTTCATCCTCCAGACTCATTTGAATTTGGTGATAGCCTGAGAAGGCATCCAGGAAGCTGAGCAGTTCATTCCCTGAGGTAGAGTCTACTAACTGGTCGATCTTAGGCAAGGGGAAGCTATCCTTTGGGCACACTTTGTTCAGGTCGGTGAAATCTATGCACATTCTCCACTTCTCGTTCTTCTTTTTCACTAAGACCACATTGGCGAGCCATTCAGGGTATTTAACTTCCCGGATGAACCCACCCTTAAGCAGCTTTTCTACTTCTTTCTCGATCACCCCCTGTCGCTCCTTGTTGTGCCATCGTTTTTTCTGTCTGATCGGCTTGCAGTCATGCCGAATACCAAGGGAGTGCGATGCGACTGATCGAGCAATTCCAGGCATGTCGCTCGGTACCCAAGCAAAAACCGACCTATTTTCCACCAAGCAGTCTGTGATTTCTTTAACCAAGTCCTTCTGCAGGTCGGAACCTAGGTTTGTGAACTTAGAGGGGTCGGCTTCGTCCAATGCGACCTGCTGCGTTTCTTCCACTGGGTTCATCCTATCCGTCTCTTCATCGATTCTCACATCAAGGGAGCTCGTCAGCATTACCGCTGTTGGGCCCCGATTCGCATTAAGCATGTTGAAATTATTTTGAGGCATGTTTAAATTATGAGGTTTTAGTTTGATAATTTTTAATTGTGGTTGGAATGGATTGAGGATTTTATTGCTTAAGTTAAGAAATACTAAATGAAGGGATTTAGTGACATGTGATTTGGTGAGAAATTATTATTTGTGATATATTGTTAGTATTGAAAAGAATTATATGGCTTGAGGGTCTTATGAATTTAGGTGATTGAGATTAAATGGGAGATTATTTAATTAGAGCTTGTATGGATTTTATAAATTAAATTGAAGAATTTAGTTAAATGAGTAGATTGTAATTTGAAAGAGCCCATTAGGAAGATGATATATGTTTTTAAAGCTTAAGCTAAGTAAAGAGGGCTTTTAGCCTTTAGCCCTTTTAAATTGTAGTTAAATGAAGGAGAATGAAGTAATTGAGCAAGGTCCATTAGCAAGTAGTTGATCATGTATTAAATGAAAAAGAAAGGGAGCATTTGGGCTTTTAAGTGGGAGCCCACAAAATTTAAGTTGGAAAGAGGGAAATGAAAATTTGGGAAAGGTTTTAAGGAGGGAAACTTTGGGCTTGAAGGTTGGGCTTAGTTTAAGTTAAAGGGGTTAGGTTAATTAAGAAGGATTAGGAAGAGTCTTAAGGAAAAGAAGAGACAAACGAAAATTTTAAGAGTTGGAGGCTTATGTGTTGTCGTTTTAGATAGGGGAAAAGGTGAGAAAGAAGCAAAATTAGGTTATTCTTGAGTGAGTCATCCGAAAGTTGCAAGAGAGGAAGAATGTGAGAAGATTTCGAAAATTTCAAAGGAGGAAGAAGAGTGAGATTCGGCCAAGCTAGGAGAAGAAGAAGAAGAAGAAGAAGAAGAAGGAGGAGGAGGAGGAGGAGAGAAGATTTCGTGGGTCACTTTTCAAGGTAGGGATTTCGAAATTTTCATGGTTTCTTGTTATAGTTCTTGCCTTTCTTGCTTAAGCATGGAGATTGGAAGATGATTGATGAAAAAAGAAGAAGGATTAATGGAGGTTGAAAATCAGATTTCATTGGGTTAGGGTTTTCAAATTCCTTAGTGTTTTGTTAGGATTTGTGTCTTTAATGATTGTTTTGATGTTAAGGGATAGGTTAAAGTATAGGTAAGGTGATGTTGCATGAATTTCAAGTTTTTCCCATTCTTGGAAAATTCCAGCACTTGAGCTTTTATTAAATTGTGAATCTAAGATGGGATTTTGCTTGGCTTAGAGAGGGGTTATGATGTTAATTGTTTAAATAAGGTATAGGTCAAGTGAGATGGGTGTTAAACCCAGATTTTGTATTCTTTAACATTTTCCAACATATGTACCTTATGTTAATTATGATCTTATTGTTAGAATTTTGCTAAAAATGATGGTTTGAAGAGTAAATATGAAGGAAAGGGTAGGTTAGGTTAGTTTAAATGGAAGTTAGTACATCCTTTTAAAAATTCCAGCATAGTTGGTTTTTGTTAATTATGATTCTATTGTTAGAGGTTCGCTTAAAGATGGGATTTGCTTTGCTTGGTTCAAAAGTGTAGTTGGAGAATGATGTATGATGGAAGAAGGAAAGAATAAGAAAAGAAAGATCAAGGGAAAAAAATCAGATTGTGATAGGTAACTTTTAGGCATGAGTTTTGAGAAAGTTGTTGGTTATTGAGATAGGTTTTGAGGACAATGACTTAAATAAAGTATAGCTAAGATGATAGCAACGAAATTTCATGTTTTCCTTGATGGTTTAAAATTCCAGCGTTGGTTACTTGTTTTTAATTCATAGTTTTGTTGTGAGAGTTGTGTTTTTCATGTTTTCATATGATGGTTTGAAGAGTATTGGTTAAAGAAAAAGGAAAGAAGAAGAATACATGAAGTTTGAAAATTTCAGCATAGAGAATATGTGAGAGTTTGCATTTTTTGTTCAAACGTGGTGGTTTGTAGTGTGAATATGAAGGTATAGGGAAGATTAGAATAGGTTAAATGCAAGTTTTCCCAAACCTTAGAATTTTCCAGCATGTGTATCTTATGGTAATTAGGATTTTTTATGCTTTGTTTAAGGTTAAATAAGGTAATTGAAGGCATTAAAGGAAAAGAGAAATGAGAAAGGTAAAGGAGGTGTAAGAAAATCAGCATTTGTGGGGTTCTTTAAAGAAGGAGATTGTTGAAAAGTTTGATACTTTTGAGAAGGGTTTTGATAGTTATAAGTTAGGAATGGCATAGGCATAGTTAGGTAGGTTTTTAAGCATGATTTCTATTCTTTTAAAAATTTCAGCATTGATTCATTATGTTAATTAGGATTTTATGTCTTGATTAAGGTCCAATAAGGCATGGGAAGTAAAGGAAAGTCAATTGGACCAATCCAAGATGCTAGCAAGGAAAATTAAGGTGGGTAATTTCTTAATAATTGAGTTAATTAGCATGTTAAAGTTTATTATAAATGCTAACTATTGCTTTCCAATGATTTACAAAGCTTGAATTAATTGCTTTTGTGATGTTTTACACTTGTATGTGGTGTGCTTTGAGTATGAGTTTTATGTTGGAATGATTGATTGAATGGTTTGTTAAATGAAAATTATAAGTATTGGTGATTTTGGAAAATGATTGAATTATGTGATTTTGGAAAATGCCATGTTTGGCAAGTATGTGTGAATAATGTGAAAATGCATGATTATGTGGGTTTGTTGTGATCCCTCCGTTAGCAAGTGCAAGATTGTCTATATAAACCTTCACTACCGCTCGCTTAGTGGCCCAGAGTTCAAATCGGACTCCCTCATTCCTGCCACACATGGTCGCTTATGGGACATGTGTAGTATCGCTCGTTAGGATCACTCAAACCACTTGTATGTGATTATGTGTTGTTATGTTATGATAGTTTGATATGCGATTATGTGTTTTCGTATGATCTTATTGAATCTTTATTGACTTTGCCAATTGTTTGATGTGTGGTATTTTGTAAATGAATAAATGAAACTTGAACATGGTTTTGCTTATTTCTTTTTATTAAGTTATTACCCATGGAGCCGCCGAGCTCACCCCCATTTTCCCTCCTCGGTGCAAGCAAGAATCCGGTCGTCAGATCGGATCGAGGAAAATCCGATGCATTTTGTTGGTTTAGAAGTCTCAAAGCTTTAGTTTGTTCTTTGTAAATGCGCTTTATCTTTTGGTTGTATTTGGGCTAAAATGCCTTGAAAGCATTGTATTTACTTATGTCCGTGAAAATGTAAGAGTTTTGAAGTTAAAGTGTATTGTTTGTAAGATTGAAAATGATAAAACAAGGATTTAGATGGTATTCCTTTAGAATTCAAATGATAAATGCCTATGATTGAGTTTTGGACTTGATGTTGAAATAATTAAATTGACATTGTTGTTGAGATTGTTGGATTGGATTGTAGTTGGATGATTGAAGATTGGGAAGATTGCAGTGGTTTTGTGCAGGTTTGGAGCTTGGATGGTTTAGATTTAGGATTTGGCTAGAGCATTTTTAGGGGAGATACTGTCCAAATTTTCCTAAATTTGGGCAGCAATTTTCGCTTAAAGTTTAGACCCTCCTAATGAGGGAATTAGCTTTGGAAGTCTTCTAGAAAATTGTAGAGCATGTTAAGATCTTGAAAACGGTATAAAATAGGTCATTAGATGACTTAGAAGTAAAAAGTTATAAGGGTCAAAAATTGGCCGGTTACTATTCATATGGTCAATTACTATTCCTTTGGTCATTTTGCATTTTCTCTTATAACTTTCTCGTTTGGCCTCCGATTCACCTGAAATTCGAACCAGTGATTTCTCATCAAGTTTCCTACCTTTCCTTCCAAAAATGTCAAATGGTTAGCTTAATTGAATTTTTTCGGAATTAGCCCTCACGTTTGTCTTGTTGCTTTGCCCTATTTGAATTATGCTTCGAGATGTTCGCTTTGCTTCCGCCTTATGCCTTTCGAACCGATGTGCTTTTGTTTCCGCTTTTGTTTTGTTTCCTTCCGCCTTATACCTTTCAGTTCGAGTTGCTTTGGCTTCCGTTTTCGTTTGTTTCCACACTTTGTTATCCGATTTGATTCGTTTGACTGCTTTGCTTTCGATTTCGAGCCTTGATTTGCTTTGTAATTTGCTTGGATTCAATTCTTTAGTCTTTGATTTTCATGTGCTTCGTAATTTGTTTTCAGTATGTTTCTTTGTTTCCGTATGCTTTTCTTCCGCTCCGTTCGATTTACTTTTGTTTTTGTTCTTCGTTTCGTTCTCTGGTTAAGACCCGAACCATGTATAAGTATGATAATGGATTTTAAGATGAATTAAAAAAATTTATATATATATATCGGGACTTTCGGAGTAGTCTAAGGTTTTCAACGCGGATTCGGATTCCAATTTGGTTTTTCGTAAGAGGTTGGATATCCATAAATGGGTTCCAACATTTATGGTATCAGAGCAAGAAGAGTTTATAAGGAATCATGCGTACGTATGAGAGAATCTGTATGAGTAGTTGGATTTCGGAAACGGGATCCAACATTTATGGTATCAAAGCCCAATACTATGGTCTTAACTGGGCATATAAGATTGATGAGAGTATATAAGGATAAAAAATTGAATTTGTGAGAATGTCAGAGCCCAGTATTATGATCATACTTGGGCAATATGGTTATTAAGAATGACTTTAGTGATTGTTTGAGTTCGATGACGAGAATGAAAAGGAGAATTGAAAGGTTGAATTAAGAATTGAACATGATGGTTTAATTGAGGTGATAACAATCAGAATGTTATGATGATTAGACAATGGGAAAGTGAAATAGACATAAATAACTTCTCATAACATGAATGAAATGATATGTAGTATGGAGAAAGTTAGAAATGCATACAAGCTAGATTGTTCCGTATGAATAAGATGAAGAATTGAATGAGAAGAGTTAAAGCAAATATTGTTGATGATTATTCCGTAGGAATTTCGAGGACAAAATTCTTTTAAGAGGGGGAGAAATGTTGGGCCCCGATTCGCATTAAGCATGTTGAAATTATTTTGAGGCATGTTTAAATTATGAGGTTTTAGTTTGATAATTTTTAATTGTGGTTGGAATGAATTGAGGATTTTATTGCTTAAGTTAAGAAATACTAAATGAAGGGATTTAGTGACATGTGATTTGGTCAAAAGTAAATTATTATTTGTGATATATTGTTAGTATTGAAAAGAATTATATGGCTTGAGGGTCTTATGAATTTAGGTGATTGAGATTAAATGGGAGATTATTTAATTAGAGCTTGTATGGATTTTAGAAATTAAATTGAAGAATTTAGTTAAATGAGTAGATTGTAATTTGAAAGAGCCCATTAGGAAGATTATATATGTTTTTAAAGCTTAAGCTAAGTAAAGAGGGCTTTTAGCCTTTAGCCCTTTTAAATTGTAGTTAAATGAAGGAGAATGAAGTAATTGAGCTAGGTCCATTAGCAAGTAGTTGATCATGTATTAAATGAAAAAGAAAGGGAGCATTTGGGATTTTAAGTGGGAGCCCACAAAATTTAAGTTGGAAAGAGGGAAATGAAAATTTGGGAAAGGTTTTAAGGAGGGAAACTTTGGGCTTGAAGGTTGGGCTTAGTTTAAGTTAAAGGGGTTAGGTTAATTAAGAAGGATTAGGAAGAGTCTTAAGGAAAAGAAGAGACAAACGAAAATTTTAAGAGTTGGAGGCTTATGTGTTGTCGTTTTAGATAGGGGAAAAGGTGAGAAAGAAGCAAAATTAGGTTATTCTTGAGTGAGTCATCCGAAAGTTGCAAGAGAGGAAGAATGTGAGGAGATTTCAAAAATTTCAAAGGAGGAAGAAGAGTGAGATTCGGCCAAGCTAGGAGAAGAAGAGAAGAAGAAGAAGAAGAAGAAGAAGAAGAAGAAGAAGAAGAAGAAGAAGAAGAAGAAGAAGAAGAAGAAGAATAAGAAGAAGAAGAAGGAGAGAAGATTTCGTGGGTCACTTTTCAAGGTAGGGATTTCGAAATTTTCATGGTTTCTTGTTATAGTTCTTGCCTTTCTTGCTTAAGCATGGAGATTGGAAGATGATTGATGAAAAAAGAAGAAGGATTAATGGAGGTTGAAAAATCAGATTTCATTGGGTTAGGGTTTTCGAAATTCCTTAGTGTTTTTGTTAGGATTTGTGTCTTTAATGATTGTTTTGATGTTAAGGGATAGGTTAAAGTATAGGTAAGGTGATGTTGCATGAATTTCAAGTTTTTCCCATTCTTGGAAAATTCCAGCACTTGAGCTTTTATTAAATTGTGAATCTAAGATGGGATTTTGCTTGGTTTAGAGAGGGGTTATGATGTTAATTGTTTAAATAAGGTATAGGTCAAGTGAGATGGGTGTTAAACCTAGATTTTGTATTCTTTAACATTTTCCAGCATATGTACCTTATGTTAATTATGATCTTATTGTTAGAATTTTGCTAAAAATGATGGTTTGAAGAGTAAATATGAAGGAAAGGGTAGGTTAGGTTAGTTTAAATGGAAGTTAGTACATCCTTTTAAAAATTCCAGCATAGTTGGTTTTTGTTAATTATGATTCTATTGTTAGAGGTTCGCTTAAAGATGGGATTTGCTTTGCTTGGTTCAAAAGTGTAGTTGGAGAATGATGTATGATGGAAGAAGGAAAGAATAAGAAAAGAAAGATCAAGGAAAAAAAATCAGATTGTGATAGGTAACTTTTAGGCATGAGTTTTGAGAAAGTTGTTGGTTATTGAGATAGGTTTTGAGGACAATGACTTAAATAAAGTATAGCTAAGATGATAGCAAAGAAATTTCATGTTTTCCTTGATGGTTTAAAATTCCAGCATTGGTTACTTGTTTTTAATTCATGGTTTTGTTGTGAGAGTTGTGTTTTTCATGTTTTCATATGATGGTTTGAAGAGTATTGGTTAAAGAAAAAGGAAAGAAGAAGAATACATGAAGTTTGAAAATTTCAGCATAGAGAATATGTGAGAGTTTGCATTTTTTGTTCAAGCGTGGTGGTTTGTAGTGTGAATATGAAGGTATAGGGAAGATTAGAATAGGTTAAATGCAAGTTTTCCCAAACCTTAGAATTTTCCAGCATGTGTATCTTATGGTAATTAGGATTTTTTATGCTTTGTTTAAGGTTAAATAAGGTAATTGAAGGCATTAAAGGAAAAGAGAAATGAGAAAGGTAAAGGAGGTGTAAGAAAATCAGCATTTGTGGGGTTCTTTAAAGCAGGAGATTGTTGAAAAGTTTGATACTTTTGAGAAGGGTTTTGATAGTTATAAGTTAGGAATGGCATAGGCATAGTTAGGTAGGTTTTAAGCATGATTTCTATTCTTTAAAAATTTCAGCATTGATTCATTATGTTAATTAGGATTTTATGTCTTGATTAAGGTCCAATAAGGTATGGGAAGTAAAGGAAAGGCAATTCGACCAATCCAAGATGCTAGCAAGGAAAATTAAGGTGGGTAATTTCTTAATAATTGAGTTAATAAGCATGTTAAAGTTTATTATAAATGCTAACTATTGCTTTCCAATGATTTACAAAGCTTGAATTAATTGCTTTTGTGATGTTTTATACTTGTATGTGGTGTGCTTTGAGTATGAGTTTTATGTTGGAATGATTGATTGAATGGTTTGTTAAATGAAAATTATAAGTATTGGTGATTTTGGAAAATGATTGAATTATGTGATTTTGGAAAATGCCATGTTTGGCAAGTATGTGTGAATAATGTGAAAATGCATGATTATGTGGGTTTGTTGTGATCCCTCCGTTAGAAAGTGCGACTTGTCATATAGGCTTCACCACCGCCCGCTTAGTGGCCTGGGAGTTTAATCGGACTCCCTCATTCACGGCACACATGGTCGCTCATGCCGGGATGTGTAGTACGTTATGTTAGGATCACTCAAACCACTTGTATGTGATTATGTGTTGTTATATTATGATAGTTTGATATGCGATTATGTGTTTTCGTATGATCTTGTTGAATCTTTATTGACTTTGCCAATTGTTTGATGTGTGGTATTTTGTAAATGAATAAATGAAACTTGAACATGGTTTTGCTTATTTCTTTTTATTAAGTTATTACCCACGGAGCCGTCGAGCTCACCCCATTTTCCCTCCTCGTAGCAAGCAAGAATCCGGTCGTCGATCGGATCGAGGAAAATCCGATGCATTTTGTTGGTTTAGAAGTCTCAAAGCTTTAGTTTGTTCTTTGTAAATGCGCTTTATCTTTTGGTTGTATTTGGGCTAAAATGCCTTGAAAGCATTATATTTACTTATGTCCGTAAAAATGTAAGAGTTTTGAAGTTAAAGTGTATTGTTTGTAAGATTGAAAATGATAAAACAAGGATTTAGATGGTATTCCTTTAGAATTCAAATGATAAATGCCTATGATTGAGTTTTGGACTTGATGTTGAAATAATTAAATTGACATTGTTGTTGAGATTGTTGGATTGGATTTTAGTTGGATGATTGAAGATTGGGAAGATTGAAGTGGTTTTGTGCAGGTTTGGAGCTTGGATGGTTTAGATTTAGGATTTGGCTAGAGCATTTTTAGGGGAGATACTGTCCAAATTTTCGTAAATTTGGGCAGCAATTTTCGCTTAAGGTTTAGACCCTCCTAATGAGGGAATTAGCTTTGGAAGTCTTCTAGAAAATTGTAGAGCATGTTAAGATCTTGAAAACGGTATAAAATAGGCCATTAGATGACTTAGAAGTAAAAAGTTATAAGAGTCGGAAATTGGCCGGTTACTATTCATATGGTCAATTACTATTCCTTTGGTCATTTTGCATTTTCTCTTATAACTTTCTCGTTTGGCCTCCGATTCACCTGAAATTTGAACCAGTGATTTCTCATCAAGTTTCCTACCTTTCCTTGCAAAAATGTCTAATGGTTAGCTTAATTGAATTTTGTCGGAATTAGCCCTCACGCTTGTCTTGTTGCTTTGCCCTATTTGAATTATGCTTCGAGATGTTCGCTTGCTTCGCCTTATGCCTTTCGAACCGATGTGCTTTTGTTTCGCTTTTGTTTTGTTTCCTTCCGCTTTATACCTTTCGGTTCGAGTTGCTTTGGCTTCCGCTGTTTGTTTCACACTTTGTTATCCGATTCGATTCGTTTGACTGTTTTGCTTTCGATTTGAGCCTTCGATTTGTTTTGTAATTTGCTTGATTCAATTCTTTAGTCTTTGATTTTCATGTGCTTCGTAATTTGTTTTCAGTATGTTTCTTCGTTTCCGTATGCTTTTCTTCCATTCCGTTCGATTTAATTTTGTTTTTGTTCTTCGTTTCGTTCTCCGGTTAAGACCCGAACCATGTATAAGTATGATAATGGATTTTAAGATGAATTAAAAAAAATTATATATCGGGACTTTCGGAGTAGTCTAAGGTTTTCAACGCGGATTCGGATTCCAATTTGGTTTTTCGTAAGAGGTTGGATATCCATAAATGGGTTCCAACATTTATGGTATCAGAGCAAGAAGAGTTTATAAGGAATCATGCGTACGTATGAGGGAATCTGTATGAGTAGTTGGATTTTGGAAACGGGATCCAACAACCGCCCCGTCTAGTGTTTTAGTCTCCGCTAAGTAACATTCCCTGGCGATTCTCTACTGACCCCTGACAATACCAATTCTGTGGGGTGTCGGGAACTTCATTGCTTGGTAGTAGGTGGAGATGACCGATCTGAGGGCATTTTGAGTAGCCCGCCCGATTATTGCATTGTACGCCCCTTGAAACTTTACGACTAGGAACTCAATGTCCCTTTCTATCTAACACGGCTTCTGTCTAAACTTCACTTTCAAATACACCCGGGCGAACGGGTATGCTGACACCCCGGTTACTCCTTTGATGGGGCCGTCTGTAGGTAGTAGTTGATCTTCGGGTACCTTCATCTGCTTGAAGGCCTCATAATACAACAGGTCGATCGAGCTACCCGTATCAATCATCACCCGCTTCACCTCGTAACCATCCATGTTCAGATTTACCACGAGGGCGTCATCATGAGGGCAACTTACTCCATCGAGGTCCGACTCATCGAATGAGATCATCATGTTGTTCTCTTTCGATTTTTTGGTGGGTGAGTCTTTGCCGACCTGCTTGGCATATCTTTTTCTCCCTTTAGTGGTGGATCCCCCTGCTGCATTTCCACTGAATATCATGTTAATAACCCCAGCCGGTCGGTCATCTTATTGCCCAGCGTTTCCTTCGTTTCTTTCCCTTGACCGCCCTCTCTCTTCCCATCGATTATCTGTATTCGCATTATGCCTACCCCCATCATTCCTGTCATTTTGCCTTGGAGGCGGTCGCCTATTGTCTGGTCGACCTATCCTGCGATGACTATCCCGATCGGCGTTTTGTTCGCGCTTCACGAATCGGCCTAACCGTCCTCTTTGTATGAGGAATTTGATTTCTTTTTTCAATTGCCAGCAATCTTCCGTATCATGACCGACCTCTTTGTGGAAACGGCAATATAAATTGGGGTTCCTATCCTTGTAGGGGGTCTTCATTTTCTGTTCTCGATGGTTTCCTTATCCGCCTCATGGCTGCCAAGATTTACGATATCACCGTTGGCGGGGTGAACTCTGTCGATATCCCTGCCGATCGGTCGGCCTTCTCCACTCGGTGGCTTTTTGCCGCAGGCGAATTGCATACTGTCATTTGGCGAAGCGATCATCCGTCTGACGCCTCAGATTTTTCAGCACTTCTTCGCTTAATGTACCTATCCGCCATTTCTTATTTCTGAACAGATCGGGCCGATCGAGGGCTAATGACTTGAACTCCTCATCCTCATGTTGTTCATGAGCACGACCAAGATGGATGAGCAAGTGAGATCGGAACCTCGATCGCCGTTGTTGAACCGAGTGATGAACTCCCGCAAACTCTCATTCCTTCCTTGGGTAAGTTGCATCACCTCCAAAGCTGTCTTCTGTGGTCGCTTACTAGTGGCGAACTGGTTCAGGAATAACAACCTGAAATCTTCGAAGCATGTGATACAACTCGGGGGCAAGCTGTTAAACCATCGCCGAGCTCCCTCTTGGAAGGCCGTGCAAAAAGTCTTACAATGGATAGCGTCCGGAACACAATGTAGGTTCATTATGGACTGGAAGTGCTGCAGGTAATCCAGGGGGTCGGTCTTCCCAGTGTATTTCTCGGTGGTCGATATTTTTGTGCCGGGTGCCGAGAGGCTATCCAAGATTTTCGGAGTGAAGGAGAGTCAGATCGCCTCTGTCGGCCGATCCGGATTTTATAAGCTCATAATGCGTTAATCCGATCATCCACGATTTTCTTTAGGGCTTCGGTTGAGCGATGATCGGTCTTCATGCTGGTCTGTCGAGCGGCTTGTCGTGCAGATGGCTACTATTGTGCCGGTTGAGACTGCAAGATCTGGCGAATCAACAGATCAGTTGCTTCCTCGATCTGTTTTCAGGTCAGGGTGGTGTGCACAGCCGGAATAGGTTCTGCACCCGATCGGTGTTGGAGGTTCGGGTGTGTATTGGGTGCAGCATTATCCTCTAAAGCTACGCTCTATTCTTCCTGCTCAAGGTTTGAGGTTCTGATTGATTGTTAGGATCGAGATTAAATGCGGCAGAAAGCAGAGTCGCAGTAATCGCAAACCTATACGTTACAGATCACCAGAGCGACGACAACGGGCTATATCGTGGTTCATCGCCGCCACCGGTCGATCGAGTGTTTAGCGGACGTGGTGCCCGGAAGTCGGGCCCCACGGTGGGCGCTAATTGGTTTTGCCAGATTTTGGCTGAATTGTACGTTGCCGTTCTACTCTATGAGTATGCTGCTTACTGTGATGAGTCCGACGTGAAGATATCTGCAAAACAAGGAAGGCTCGTCGGGGGTTGTGTCCCGATTAGCCCCTCTAACGCTCAAGTAAGGCTTTTTGTGAAGGTGAGGTTGATCAATGCAGAGAAAAATAACTAGGTTATGATTTCGTACCTCAATTATGGGAAAACTATACCTTATATATGGTTTTGCAGTTAGGTTTAGTCTTTACGTGTTTGCATTTTGAGACTTCCTTCTACTTGATGGGTCGAGGAGCATGGGCAGATAAACTAATCTTCAAGAGTGGACCGTCTACCACGGGTCGCTTCGACCTGGATCCGGCCGACACTACCGTAGGCCGACCAGTTCCATCTTAAATAAGTTTTTACCAATTTTCTATTCTTGTGCCTTAAATATTGAGGTGGTTGGCTAGAGTTATACAACTGTTGTACCTTTTGCAGGAAAATGGCACCTCTTGGGCTTCTTTCCTCTTGGGCTTCTCTTGGTGGGTATTCTTTGTCTAGTCTCAACTTGCATTTCAGGGCACGATGGTGGTTGGGGTGATGCTCATTCAACCTTCTACGGTAGTGGGGATGCCTCTGGTACAATGGGTATGCAACACAATGTTCAGTTTGCAGTTCTGTTTTTGCAGTCGTTCGGACGCAGTGATACCATTTGTTTATCTTGTTATGTATGTTTTTGTCATGTACGTAGGAGGGGCTTGCGGATACGGTAACTTGTACAGTCAAGGATACGGGACAAACACTGCAGCTCTGAGCACAGCTTTATTCAACAATGGTCTGAGCTGTGGTGCCTGTTTCAAAATTAGATGTGTTAATGACCGAAAATGGTGTCTTCCTGGCTCGATTATGGTCACTGCCACCAATTTCTGTCCACCCAATAACGCCCTACCGAACAATGCTGGGGGCTGGTGCAACCCTCCCCAGCAACATTTTAATCTTTCTCAGCCTGTTTTCGAACAAATTGCCCAATACAGAGCAGGAATTGTCCGTGTTTGTTATAGAAGGTATTCACTTCTTAACCGAATTGCCTTTTCTTTTAGCGGGGAAAAAAAACTTTGAAAATTGCATCAGGATTTTCCTCGCTACGGTACATAGATTTGCTTTTGACAGGTTTTTCTTATTACAGGGTACCATGTCTAAAGAAAGGAGGAATAAGATTCACAATCAATGGCCACTCGTACTTCAACCTGGTACTAATCACCAATGTTGGAGGCGCTGGTGATATTCATGCAATTTCAATCAAAGGGTCAAGAACAGATTGGCAACCCATGTCTAGAAACTGGGGTCAAAACTGGCAAAGTAACTCCAAACTTGATGGACAGAGCCTCTCATTTAAGGTCACCACAAGCGATGGTCGCACCGTGGTCTCTTATGACATTGTCCCCGCCAGTTGGTCTTTCGGCCAGTCATTTAGTGGCCTCCAATTCACCTAAAACTAGACAACCAAGCCCAATATTTATATAATAATTAAGACAGTTTAATTAGTGTCTGCTGTGTTGGGTACAGCGGGTGTATTTTATGAAAAAGGAAAAATAAAATCAGCAAAATGAACACAGAAAATTTAACGTGATTCACCCTTAACTTTGGGCTACGTCTACGGACAAAATTCAGAATATTTCTTCCACTATTACAAATAGTAGGTATACAGAGATAAAACCAAAAAAGTGGCTCACAAGGTATTTCCCTACGTCTACACATCGTCTGGTGTGGTTCCGCTTTCGATGAAGTTAAAAAGATGAATCGAATCGAATCGAATTAATGTAAATCAAGACAAGAGGTTTTGGTGAGCGAGTAATGTAAAAAATTGTTTCGTCTCTAAGATAGAATGTGTTTGGTTGCAATGGACAGAACGTAAAAATTGTGTCAATGACAAAAATGCCCCTTATACTTAAGTTTATTAACAATGTGTTATGAATTGATAAGTTTAATGCGAATGAGAAGCTTTAGTAAAAAAGTGAACAAATAATAATAATAACAATTTCAAATTAATATTGAATAATAATAATAATAACATTTATTACTAATAATAATAATAATAATAATAATAATAATAATAATAATTTGAATTAATAAATAAGACAACATGTATAATCATAATTATACATATTAATAATAATTACAAATTATATGATTATGATAATAATAATAATAATAATAATAACAAGAACAACAAAATTAATTTGAATTAACAAATAAGGCAACATGTATAATCAAAATTATACATATTAATAATAATTACCAATTATTTGATAATAATAATTATATTTAATAATAATAAATATATTTCGTTTTTATTTTACAAATAATAACAATATTAAGAATAATGATAATAAGAAATTAATGCAAATTTGTTATTGATAATATTAATTATGTGCAAACACAACATCTAAGCATTCATTAAATCAATAACAAAATATGTTCAACATACATTCATAGCATTAATTACATAATTATACAGCCAATCAATAACAAAATATGTTCAACATACATTCATAGCATTAATTACATAATTATACAGCCTTCAGCACACTATGGAAGATTTATACAGATATATCACAAGTGCCAAAGTTTTTCCAATTATGGATTAGCTTCATCTATTTGTTCGAAGAAAATCAAATACATATCCACCCTGATTCCTTCCTAGGTTGGATGATGGTAGATAGTGGCTCAATTTCTCTTAGCAACTTGCATTTCCTTCTAGACAACTGCTTGAAATGGGATTGATATATCAAACAGCAGCTTGAACGAGAAAGGTACGAATTCTTTGCAACAGCTCGGCCTTTATGGCATCAGGGATAGATGCTACAAAGGCAAGGATAGGCAACTTTCAGACAGAGGAATATGATGAAGGTAAATGATGATTAAGAAGTTCCAACAGAACTGGAAAAGAATGGAGTATACCAACAATAGAGTCCAGATAAACTTAAACCACAAAAACAAAATATTTGCATGACAACATTAAGGCCTAAGTAATCAGGCAATGGGAGAACATAAGAGTCTTTGATACAAAATATTCAGTTCCTTATCAGCAAATCATATACAGCAACTTCCTATAACAAGAAAAGAAGTTTCCTTTGTAGATATTGCAACAAAAGCTACAGAGAAATACAGACCTCTGCCCTTAGGTGTAATTACATGTATGAGGTCATCCACTGTAACATTATTCCTTCCGTTCTTTTCTATAAATGACCTACAATAATCAAAATGGAGAGAGGATCCCATGTTCAGAATTTAGTTCCACCAACAGAAAAGGAAACTAATGGCTTTCTTCATCAGTAAACCAAGTGTTGAAATGATAACATAGGAAACTATCAAAGCAATGGAATGTAATTCAAAGAGAGATTGAAAATGAGAAAAAACCACTCAAGAAACAATAATAGCTCAGGTTCTACTCAAAATTCCCAGAAATTGCATTAATGCCTATTCCAATGATTGCCATGAAGTGGGAATACAAAATCTAATTACATGTTTGCAGCGACAGGATTGACACACAGCCTCTGTCTCACTCATCGATTTGGAACTTCCAAACTATATATTATTAGACATGGAATAACATTCCAGCAGAATCTCTTGCTAAAAAGTTTTAGTAAATATTCCTGAGAGTAATATAGGAGCGGAAACATGCCCGACAGTAGTAACAAACACGTAGTCATTCAATATAATACCATATAATTTTAAAAGTAGTTTCCTAATAAAAGAAAGATTGCTTAAACACGAAAACAGGAAAGCTGGAATAATCCCAAGCTGGTAAGCAAATCCATCAATGGCAGTCTTTGATTTCGGAAACCTTAAACTTCCTACATTTTCAACCTGAACTGGTTGTTTTATTCACTAAAAGTAGTCTCCTTAAAGAAAAAGAATAGCACAAGGGACCAAATGGGATTGGTTAAATATACAACTTAATTCAACAAAAGTATGTATATGCCATTTAGAGCCTAACGCCCCTTTATCCTCATTTTCTGACAAACATCTCATGTTCTAAGCATTTAATCAACAAATATTTTAGGAAAGAACCCCCAATCACTTGCTCTTACTTAAAAACTGAAACAAAAGAAGCAAAAAGAAAAAACAAAGAAACAAATAAAGAGAGGGAGATCGAAACCTGCAAAGAGCTTTCATTTCATCCTTCCAACCACAGTCAATAAGCCTTTCCCTAAGGAGATCCATCAACTGTTCCTTTTCTCCACTCTCAATCAACTATACACTCACAAATTGACGTTTTAATAATCACACATTGTTAGTTAACGGATATGAGGAAGAAAAAGAGAAGGGCATTTGAGAGTTACCTTAATGTTGATAATATCTTGCAGCGAAGGTGGTTTCTCCACCTGATCCTCCACCGTATCATCCGGTGTTGGCGGTCGATTCACCGAATTCCTCCTTCATTATCAAATTATTCAAGAAAAGTGAAAAACAGGGTATATAAGGTTAACCAAGCGTGCGAGTGCGAGAGACGAGGCTGTGTAGAAGATGGGAAGGAGGACGCGAGAGAGAATCAACGCCCAAATATCGATCTTCGGAAGATGGGAACGAGGACGTGCGAGAGAGAATTAGAAGGATGAACTCCAAGAATTCATAAATCACAACTCTTCGGTTCGGAAGTTGGGAAGGACGACGCGCGAGACAGAGCAAGATTCTTCAGAGGGTTGGGGTAATTATGGGAGAGGCATTGTTTTCAGCCGATAGATAGGGACACCAATGTTTCTATCTTACGGTTTGCGAGTTACAAGATCCACATGCCCCTGTTTATCGTAACTTCACAGCAAGAACAATGCTCTGGTTTTCTCTCAATTTTTTGTGTTTCTTTCTGAAGCATAGAGTGCCTTATATAGGCACTCCACTACGAGAGACAGCTACCTTGCAGCTGTCTTCTTGCAGTTCTTTCAAATAATGCGGCACCAAAATCGGTGCCGCAATATTTGAGTCAATTATGGAGGGTGCCGCAATATTTGAGTCTATTATGGAGTCCCTCCATGAAGAGGGACCCACTGCTAACAAATCTTCCCCTTCCGATTACATGGAGGGCTCTATCAAGTCTGCTATTGATCGACAGTACTCGAACTTCCCTTTTGGTATAATCTTAGTTAACATATCTGATCCATTTTCATCAGTATGGATCTTTTCTAACTTTAATTGTTTCGTCTCCATCACATCTCTGATCCAGTGATATCTCGCATCAATGTGTTTTGATCATGAGTGAAAAAAGGCATTCTTACCAAGGTGAATAGCGCTCTGACTGTCACAGAACAACTGATACTATTCTTGCTTGACACCAAGTTCATTAAAGAACTTCTTCATCCATAGCAACTCCTTACAAGCTTCTGTTGCTGCAATAAACTCCGCTTCAGTTGTAGAAAGTGAAACACACTTCTGTAACTTTGACTGCCATGCCACAGCTCCCCCTACAAAAGTAATCAAGTAACCTGATGTAGACTTTCTCGAGTCAACATTTTTAGCCATATCTGCATCTGTGTAACTAGCTAACATAGGTTTTGTTCTTCCAAAATATAAGCATATTTTGGATGACCCTCAAAGATACCTAAGAATCTACTTGACTGCAGCCCAATGTTCCTTTCCAGGATTAAAAAGGAAACTACTCACAACTCCAACTGCATGAGCAATATCTGGCTGTGTACATAGCATGACATACATCAAACTTCCAACTGTTGAAGCATATGGAACTCTGGACATTTCTTCCTTCTCTTCATCTGTAGAAGGACATTCTTTAGAACTCAATTTAAAGTAATTAGCAAGAGGACAACTAACTGCTTTAGCTTTGTCTAGTTTGAATCTCTGAAGTACTTTATCAATGTACTTCTCTTATGACAACCATAATTTCTTGGCGCTTCTATCTCTGATAATCCGCATGCCAAGAATCTGCTTTGCTGATCCCAAGTCTTTCATGGCAAAAGACTTATCCAGTTGTTTCTTCAGATTGTTGATTCTAGAAACATTCTTACCAACAATCAACATATCATCCACATAGAGCAATAAAATAATGAAATCATCATCAAAGAATTTCTTCACAAATACACAGTGATCTGAAGTAGTCTTCTTGTAGCCTTGCTCCCATAATGACTCGAACTTTATACCTTTGTCTTGGTGCTGCTTTAGACCATATAGACTCTTCTTTAGTCTACAAACATAGTCTTCTTTTCCCTTTTTCACAAAACCCTCTAGTTGCTCCATATATATCTCTTCTTCCAAATCTCCATGTAGGAAGGCAGTTTTGACATCCATTTGTTCAACCTCCAGATTTAAACTTGCGGCTAGCCCTAGCATTGTACGTATGGATGTCATTTTCACCACCGGTGAAAATATCTCGTCAAAGTCAATACCTTTCTTTTGGCTGAATCCTTTGACCACTAATCTTGCTTTGAATCGAGGATGGTTGTTGTGTTCTTCATGTTTGATCCTGAACACCCATTTATTCTTCAAAGCTATTTTGCCTTCTGGCAACTTCACCAGCTCGAATGTTTTATTCTCATATAAGGATTTCATCTCATCTTGCATGGCTTCTTTCCATTTCTTCTTGTGTTCATCATTCATAGCTTCATTAAAGCTTTCTGGTTCTCCCCCATCAGTTAGCATTACATACTGATCAACTGGATATCTAGTAGATGGTTGTCTATTTCTACTAGATCTTCATAATGAGACTGGAGAATCTTCAGGTGCTGATGGTTGAATGTGAACATCATCATCATCCTCTGGTTCATCTTCATTGGGGGCATTTGTATTATCAGCTTCTAGCTGATCATTTTGTACTTCATCTCCAACTTGTCTCAGCACCATTGTTGGAGGATTCAATCGAAAGCTTGTTGAGTCATCTTCGGAGCTTGGAACTTCCTTCTCTACCTTGTTGATATCTTCAATAGTTTGATTTACAAGCTGACTCATCCCTTTCTCACCAATGTGGCCTAGTCTTTTATGCCACAAATCAACTGTAGTATCATTCTCCACCGTATTGACAACATCATCGAGAGCTTTGCTCGCATCATATCTGATCTTGAGTGCTTCTGACCTCTCGCCACTACTAACGAGCCTTTAGTAAGCTTCCATTTTCCGTTTCCAAAAGTATTTCAGAAACCTTCATCATCTAGCCTGTTTACAGAAATCAAGTTTAGACGCATATCAGGAATGTACCTGACATCTTTCAGCAACAATCTTGAACCATTTGTTGTCTCTAAAGAAACATCTCCTTTGCTAATAACATTTGACAGCTTTCCATTTGCCATCTTAACAACGCCATAATTCCCAGGTGTGTAAGATGAGAAAAATTTTCTATGAGATGTAACATGAATAGTAGCTCCACTGTCAACTATCCAATTTGTTTCTTGCGACACCAGGCTGACTACCTCTGTATCAATAACAAGGTTAAATACATCAACAATGTTACCTTGTTCATCATCACTGCTTTCTTCTTTCCTCAAATCTTTGCCTTTTTATTTCTTCAACTTTCGGCAAAATTTCATGATGTGACCCTTCTTTTTGCAGTAATGATATTTCACATTTGCATATCTGTTTGACTTTCCTTTGCTCTTGTCTCTGGGCTTTGGACCTCTGGATTGACTCCTTCCTCTATTTTCTGTAAACGGAACATCTAAATGTGATAAAGAGGCGGAAGACTGTGATTTACGTCTCATCTCTTCATTTAGTATGTTGCTTTTAACATACTCCATATTTAATACGCTATTTGGTGCAGTATTTGTCAAAGACACCTTCAAAGTCTCCCAAGACTCTAGTAATGAAGCTAGCACCATCAAAGTAATCACCTCGTCATCAAACTTTATGCCCATTTTTGATAACTAATTAACCATTCCTTCCATATTGTTTAAATGATCAGTCACAGAAGTACCTTCTTGGTATTTTACCTGCATCAATTTTGTCAGATAAAATAATTTGTTGTTACCAGTCTTTGAAGCATAAAGCTGCTCCAGCTTATTCCACAACGTTCTTGCATGAGTCTCGTTACAAATGTGAATGTACACATTATCGTCGACAAACTGTCGAATATAACCATATGCTCGTTCATGCTCAAACTCCCATTCTTCGTTGGACATCTCCTCCGATTTAGTTGTTGAAAATACCGGCAAATGCATCTTTGTAATCATCAAGAGATCCTTCATCTTGGTTCGCCATATACGGTAGTTCATACCGTTTAAATTGATCATTTTGCTCGTCTTCACCTCCATTTTCCAAATTAAGCCAAATTTGAGAAAACTGACCTCAAATATGAAACCAGGACGTCAAACTTTGGCAGAAAAGATATCTTCTAAATTTTCATCACGGGATCAGAATAGTGTCGTCGGACCCCACCAGAATAGTACTGTGGGACCCAATAAAGAGTAACTCATCGGACCCCACTAGAATAGTACCGCGGGACCAGATAAATAGTAACTCAAATATTGTCACGAACCTAGTTACTATTATGCACAGTGCGTCACCTTTGCAAATTAATTAAAACAACGTAAACTACTATTTAGTACTATTCATCACCTTTGTCGTTTTACGTCAACTTTTGAACGGATCACGCCAAAAAATTCGTTGTAATTTTCTCTTCCCGATGATGTGTTTCTTTTCAAAAAATAACTTCAGTGAAAACACAGCTCTGATACCACTTGTTGGGCGCAGCGGGTGTATTTTGTGAAAAGGAAAAATAAAATGAATAAAATTAACACAGAAAATTTAACGTGGTTCACCCTTAACTTTGGGCTACGTCCATGAAAAAAACTCATAATATTTCTTCCACTATTACAAATAGTAGGTATACAGAGATAAAACCAAAATAGTGGCTCACAAGGTGTTTCCCAACCTAAAAATACTAACCTCACTATTTTGTCACTCACCAACCCTTTAGGAATATATTTCCTAACTTCAGAGCAAGAACAATGCTCTGGTTTTCTCTCAATTTTCTGTGTTTCTTTCTGAAGCATGGAGTGCCTTATATAGCACTCCATGCGTGAGTCACCGCCTTGCGGTTGTCTTCATAGATTCTTTCAATAATGCGGCACCAAAATTGGTGCCACAATATTTGAGTCTATTATGGAGTCCCTCCATGAAGAGGGACCCATTGCTAACATGTTGTTCAAAGCTAGAAAAAAAAACGCAAAGTGAGATAAGCCAATGGGTTTATTTTAAGAGACCCTTTGTGTATTGTCCTCTAAATTTGGTGAATTGGTAAGGTTTCTATCCTGCTATGTTTTCTAAAGGCAGACAGGAAAGTGGAAGTGACGGATGTTCTACCATTACCACCCTTCATATCTAGTTTGGTTAGAGAATCATAGTGGCAAAACTAAACCGGTTTTAGTTAAAGGCGGTTAGTCGTTTAAGACAGTAACGTGTTGTAAGTTGTATCTCAATAAAAATAAACGGTTTTCACGATATTGTTATTTGGATTGATTAGGTAAATATTAATGGCATAATGGAAGTGAATTTGTTAATCCACGTACATGACAGGGTAGCTAAAATAATATGCAATATCCTTTTAACACTAATAACATTCCTTCCGAGACAAAAAACTTGCAAACGGTGGGTTCTGGTTCCATGCCCAGCTAGAATTATGAGTACATTAAGTTGAAATTGTCAGGAGCTTGGGAACCCCCACATAGTTTGGGTTTTAAAGAACCTTATAATGGACAAGACACCCAACTTTATTTTTGTTATGGAAACAAAAAAAAAAGAATGAGTTTTATAATTAAATCAGCTTTGGATTTTAGTGGTTTGTTTACTATTGATCTTGTGGGTACGAGTGGTGGTTTAACATTAATGTTGAAGGAACCGAGCATGGCGCGGTTAATCAGTTACTCCAATCGTCATATTTTTATTGAGGTTGTTATTGAAGGGATGAAATGGTGGCGCTTAACAGGTTTCTATGGCTTTCCAGAACGCCATAATAGGAGCCAAGGTTGGGACTTACTCAGACACCTCTCTTCTCAGTCTACGTTACCATGGTGTGTTATAGGAGAATTCAACGACATTATGTTCTTATCAGAGAAACAAGGGACTAACTCTCATCCTAGATCACTGCTAGAGGGATTTCGTACAGCTATTTCTGACTGCCATCGTCATGACTTGGGCTTTGAGGGTCCACGCTTCACTTGGGAGGATTGTCGGGAAGGTGATGCAATAGTAAGAGAACGTCTGGACCGCTCAATGGGGACGCTTTCATGGTCCTCCATGTTTCCAATGGCCACACTATCTGTCCTACAGTCAGCATCCTCTGATCATCTTCCAATATTCCTTTCCCTAGGCGTGAAGTTAAAGAGATAAGTGCAAAAACGCTTTCGTTTTGAATCAAAATGGGTTCTCGAAGATGAGTGTAAACAACTGGTCAGCAGAGGGTGGACAGAGGGTACACTTTCGTCTCTTAAAGATCGACTTAAGTGTTGTTCTCAGTACTTACAAGCTTGGGCACAGTCACATCAACGAGTCTTTTATAATAGTCTTCGTGAAATAAAATTTCAACTGGCATTATTGCAAAGACAACCCATTCTAGATATGGAATTATTGAGGGCGGCTGAGAAACAATACGGTGATTTATTACTGAAGAATGAGGTTTATTGGAAGCAACATTCTAAGCAACATTGGTTAGCAGAGGGAGATTCGAATTCCAAATTCTTTCATATGATGGCGTCTCATAAAAGGAGGAAAAATACGATTTCTTGACTTTAGAATAACAATGGTGAGTGGGTGGATCGGGATTCAGGATTACCAGAACTCATAATAAACTATTACCAAGATCTTTTTATGCCTTCACATGGTGATCCAGGGCCACTTCTACACTACGTTGAACTGAAGGTGACGCCTTCGCAGAATGCTTTATTGTTGGCTCTATATACTGGGGAGGAAATCCGTCAAGCCCTATTCTCCTTGCACCCACAAAAGTTCCAGGGACCTAACAGCTTCAATCCAGGTTTCTTTCAAACTTTTTGGGATATAGTGGGACCGGAGGTCACAACTGAGTGCTTAAAATGCCTAAATGGAAATGCTCCGATGCCTGGACAGAATCAAACCAATGTGATTCTTATACCAAAAAATAAAACCTCTGAGACAATGGCTGATCTGTGTTCCATCTCCTTGAGCAATGTCACTGATCGAGTTGTTTGTAAGGCGATGGCGAACAAATTAAAATTAATTCTGCCACAGGTCATTACCGATACCCAGAGTGCATTCATCCCTAACTGACTGATTATGGATAACATAATCGTGACTTATGAATTATTTCATACACTCAAACGAAATACTCAAGGCCAGTTTGGTTTCTTGGCTCTCAAAACGGACATGAGCAAAGCATGCGATAGAATTGAATGGACATACCTGAGGTTAATCATGTTGAAGTTGGGTTTTGATGAGTTATGGGTTACCAGAATTATGAGGATAGTCACTTCTGTTTCATACTATTTTATATGTGGATCTGACGAACATGGCCCTTTAATTCCTGGTAGGGGGTTACGTCAAGGCGATCCCCTTTCACCATATCTTTTCATTCTTTGTACAGAAGGTCTATCAACCATTTTATCTACATATCAAGCACAAGGTCATATTCAAGAGGCTCTAGTTGTAAGAGGGGCCATTTCAGTGTCTCACCTTTTCTTTGCTGATGATGCTATTTTCTTTACTCGTGCTACAAGAGAGGAGGCATTACAACTGAAAGAGTGTTTACATTTTTATGAGACAGCTTCAGGCCAAAAAATCAACCTCTCAAAATTCGGGGTGTCTTTTACTCCGAATACAGAAGTAACTATTCGCAGTTCAGTTTATCAGATCTTGGGGGTTAACGAGCAGGGAGGTCAGACTAGCTATTTGGGTATGCCATCTGTTATAGGACGAAATAAGAGACAAGTTTTTCAGTATGTGGTGGAAAAATTAACAAAGAGATTGTAGGGTTGGAAAGCCAAATTATTATCAAAAGCTGGCAAGGATATTCTATTGAGAACAGTGGCACAAGCAATGTCAAACTACATTATGTCCCTCTTTCTACTACCGATAGACATATGCAAGGATTTGGAAACTTTAATGAATAGTTTCTTTTGGCACAATGGAGATAGGGATAACAATGGTATTAAGTGCCTTCGGTGGAGATGCCTTACTATTCCCAAGATTCATGGAGGCTTAGGTTATCGCGACTTGCGACAATTTAACCTTGCATTATTAGCTAAACAAGGATGGAGATTGATTAAATATCCTAATTCCTTGGCCGCAAAAATTCTGAAAGCCAGATACTTCCCAAACTCTGAGCTTTTTACAGCCCCCCTTGGCAACAACCCAAGTCAAATTTGGCGAAGTATATGTCAAGCACGACCTATCTTAATGCAGGGATGTCGACGATGCGTTGGTGATGGTGCTACCATCAATATATGGCGAGATCCCTGGTTGATGGATGATAGAGAACCTACTATTCAAATGGAATATTTGGAAGATCGAAACTTGAATATGGTTGCTGATCTCATGATAAGACGACAATGGAATGAACCGTTGATCCGCAACTCTTTTAGCTCACGAGATGCAGCGCTCATTCTACAAATCAAACTGGGTCTCTTGACTACTGCGGATGATTGGGTATGGACAAAAAATAGGAAAGGTGAGTACCAAGTCAAAGATGGATACAGACTCAGCACTGAGATGGCTAATGAAAATTTTCTAGTTGTTGGATTCCCATGGGAAAAGAAATGGAAAGTTCAAGTCCCAGGTAAAGTACAGATTCTTATTTGGCGTCTTCTACGTAATATTATTCCATGCAAAACCACCTTGAGAGGACGGCATATGCTCTTAGATGATACACGTTCTATTTGCCTTAAGATGCCAGAAACGACGTTACATGTTTTTTACAACTGCGATTTTGCACAATCGGTTTGGTTACTTTCAAATGTGGGATGGCATGCTATTTCTTCTCTACAAGAATGGCTTAAGAGTGCAATTACGTCATTCTCACAATCACATCAGGAGGAGATTTTTATGATCATATGGAGTCTATGGCTGTATAGAAATGATGTAGTGTGGTCGTCGCGAGTTCAACCCCATCTTTACATACTAAGCCGAGCACGGATGACTCTCTTTGAATGGAAAGCAACAAAGACGTCAACTGCTATCAATGTCACACGAACACCACGCCCTCTAGTGCATTGGGTAGCTCCAGCTCCAAACCAATTTAAATGTAATGTTGACGTTGCTTTGTTGGAGGATGGGAACTATGGTCTTGGTATGATTATCCGCGACTCTCAAGGGTGCAATTGTGCTGGTAAATTGCTGAAGCTTCCAGGATGGAGAGATCCACAAATCGGTGAAGCACTTTGCTTTTGGGAAGCTTTAAGTTGGATCATATCTTTATCTTTTTTCCTCATATGTGTGGAAACATACTGTTAGATTGTTTCACAATTTTTGGACTCTACGCATATTTTTTCCTCTTACTTCTCTGTGATTATTCAAGATTGTAAAGCTCTCCTTCATGAGCTATTGTCGGTATCTTTTGCGTTTGCTAGAAAACTAGTGAATCAAGTTGCTTATACCATAGCTAGGGCGGCTAATTCTATGTCTGGTTTCGAGTGGGGGGTATGCTCTCCTTCTTTTTTGTATGACGTTTTAACATTGGATTTCAATAATATGGGCTGAGTGCATTCGTTATTGTAAAAAAAAAACTAATAACATTCCTGACCTAAAATACTTTATTTAATACTTTCCTAAGATAATTGTAAATGTCATGTGTGTTTAGTCACTAGTTGTTAACGAAACTAAAAAATTAAAAAACTTAATTCGAAACCATAGCCTATAGCCTACGTGCGTTATGTTATTATTTTTAATATAAATTTAAGGAAAGAGTTAATTTAAAAATAAAAATAATGAAAATTTTTGATAATTTTTTAGATTATTATTATTTCAATAAGTTATTCAAACTATAAAAAGACTTGTATCTCTTATCTCAAAATGTTTCCAAGTTTTCTAATTCCAGTATACTACTATAAGTTGAAGGTACATTTTGCTCTTTAATGTTTATATAAAAATTTAAGTAAGACTATGTTAAGTCAAAATGACTTTACTTAGATATAATTTTGATGTATAACAAAGAGAAAAATTAAAGAGAAGCAATACAGACGAAGCAATACAGACGAAGCAACTCAGATGAACAAAAAAAATAGACGCAGACATAGACGCATAAGTCAAAGCAGACGCAGAAACATAGACGTAAAAATACAGACGTACACACAAAATAAAACAGACGAGGACTCGAAGTAAGAAAAATAGACGCAGAAGAAGAATTGAAAAGCAGACACAAGAGTCAGTTCGAGTTAGTTACAGAACTCAACTGATTAACCGTTTCTTTTAAAGATTCAAGAAACAAGATTCAAAAAGCAAGAATCTAGAAACAAGAATCAAGAAGTAGTTGGAGATGAAGGCTATAAATACAAGTCAAAGTCGAAGATTACAAAGTTAATTGCGAAGCTGAAAAATTATCTGAATTACATCTATGTGATCGTAAAAAGAATACTGTCCAAATTAGCTGAGAGCTATTTTTTTACTGTAACGAGTTTGAAACACTTTTTAGTGAGAAGAAGTACAGATAGCCTGCAGAGGCTAAGTGTGAAAGAATATTGATTGTAGAGACCTGAAGAGGCTCGTAAAGAATACTTGTGAAAGTTGAAGAGATAGTGAAATCTCAGAAAGAACTCCGAGGACTGGACGTAACCTACGGTTTGGGGTGAACCTGGATAAATCTCTGTGTCAACTACTCTTACTCTATCTCTCTTTTAGATTCAAGTTTTATCATTACTTAGTTCGTAAACAAAGTTTTCAAAGTTTTGATTAATTACAATCTATTAGAAGTTATGTAAAAAGAATTTTATTTCTAACAAACGATTTTTGAAAGGATTCATAAAAAAGGGAAATACACAATTTAACACCCCCTTCTCGTGCATTCTTATATCGTTTTCTAATCATTGTATTAACGTGTGATTTACTTCAGACTATAATATTTGGCAGGCAGTATATAAAAAGATCTTACAGTTTTGAAATGTTAAATAATGACTTTCAAATTGACAATGCTATCAATTTTGCTAACTTGACAAAAACTTAATTCAAGAGCTTCTATTAATTATTATTTGGTTGACATAAGCCCCTAAAAATTTAATTCCTAATATAAAACCTAAAATCATAAATTTGTAAGACATTTTTGTCTTTAGGGACAATTTTGTCTATATCTCGTAAAGTTAAACTAACATTAATTGCAATTTTGGTTTTTAAATAAATTACAGGTTAAGTTACGCCATTTGATCCAAATAAAGATAGTAAAATAACCCAATAAATAATCTAGATTAATGGGTCGAAGTTCGGATGGAAAATGGGTCCTGATTACTGTGGACCGAGTCTATATCGACCTTATGATGGGGAAGCCCGATATGGAAGCTATATAAAGGTTAAGGTCTCCTACAGTTACTCAAGAGTTCATTCACGAGCATAAGGTTCTCTGACCCGTTAAGAGAGCTCATGATATGAGGAAACTGTAGAAAGGCCTAGCCCGTGAGTCGGTGATCACTTTCCACTAAAGGTCTCGGGAGATTCCGAGATGTTTGGAGCTCGGAATCGTCATTGAAATCAGAGATGGAACTGAAATTCAGGTATTCTGCATTACCTTCATTTTTAATCCTTTTATGTAGATCCGGGGTACGTAATAAAGCTCTCACTATGTGCACATGTGATTGACACTTCGGCACAGAGGGTTGAACCAGGAGATGTCCCTATTGTGTACGAGTTCTCTGATGTTTTTCGAAGGAGTTGCCTGGATTGCCACCTGATTTCACTATTGACTTGGTCTCAGGGACAATACCAATATCTATGCCACCATATCGTATGGCACCGACCGAATTAAAAGAGTTAAAGATTCAACTACAAAAGTTGTTGGACAAGGGCTTCATCAGACCAAGTCATTCATAGTGGGGAGCACCAGTATTATTTGTAAATAAGGATGGGACCCTTCACTTATTTATTAATTATCGACAATTAAAAAGGGTTACCATTAAGAATAAATATCCACTTCCCAGGGTTGATGATTTATTTGATCAGTTAAGAGGAGCTACAATATTCTTAAAGATAGATCTGAGGTCTGGGTAACATCAGTTGAAGATTGATGAGAAAGATGTGCACAAGACTGCTTTCCAGATGAGGTATGGACATTATGAATTTTTAGTGATGTCGTTCGGGTTGACAAATGCACCAGTAATATTTATAAATTTCATGAATAGGGTGTTCCATCCCTATTTAGGTCAGTTTATCATAATCTTCATTGATGATATTCTGATATATTCTAAGAATGAAGAGGAGCATGCTAGACATCTCTGGATTGTGTTACAAATACTTTGCGAAAGGTAGTTGTATGTGAAGTTCTCAAAGTGTGAATTTTGGTTGAGGGAGATAGGATTCCTTATACATGTTGTATCAGGGAAAGTTATTTTTGTGGATCCAAAGAAAGTTGAAGTTGTACTTGAATGGGAAAAACCCAAGAATGTCACAGAAGTCCGTAGTTTTCTGGGGTTAGCTGGTTATTATCGAAGATTTGTTGAGGGTTTCTTAGTGCTTGCAGCCCCTTTGTCGAGGCTTACCCAGAAGGGAATAAAATTTTAGGGGGACGATAAATGTGAGGTGAGTTTCCAAGAGCTAAAGAGATGGTTGACATCTGCACCAGTACTGGCTTTACCTACCCAAGGGGCTAGATATGAGGTATACAGTGATGCCTGTTGGACCCCATTTTCGAAATCCAACTCAAACCAAAACCATAATACTTACTAACCTGCTTTCATACCGCAAATGCCGAGCCCCATTTTCGGAACCTAACCTCGGTACAAAAATACCGTCTTCTGAAGCGTGTTTCGCTGAAGTCTCTTCTTACTCTGCTACCAAACATGATGAGCCTCGATCTCGGAGTCCGACCATTGAATCAAAACATTTGCGTATACTATCGAAATCGTGAAGCTTACAATCTCATGTCATTTATCCGTTCCTTTCTCCATAATACCTCTTGTTTCGGTATATAAGTACATATGCATAACCAAAATTCACCATCCAAAAATCATATCATAACCATAACTCCCTTAAGTAACCCAAATTCTCACTCAATCCAGTCCGTTACACAAATGCGTACTTCCACTGATTATCAGCTATACATAATTCATTTACATAAAAGAATAGAATTTACAAGTGCTCATGGCATACCAAGCCACAATACAATATCAATATCGAAATCCAAATATACAAAATGTAACGATCCTAAATTTCCAATACCAATTTAACTTAGAACAATATAATAAGTACACATATAAATCGAAACCTTCACTTCCCTTTACCCGATCTTCTTCTCATCACCTGTGAATGGGAATGAAGAGGGGGTATATAGCTCATGGGTAACAGGTTTATAACGAAGAATAAGCAAAACCATTGAAAAGAGTTCATTTGTTGTACAAAAATCATAATAAGTTCATAAAACGCTTTGCTCCCAAATTTTCAGTCAAATCCGAAATTCTGAGTTCAAACTCGTAGTTGAAAAGTGTAATTTCATAGTGAAAAATGTTATCACATCAACACAACAAGTTCATTCAATCATCAATATAAAATGCTTAATTTATGCACACACTTGACAATTCATAAATGCAATGCACAAACAAATGGCTCGAGGGTTCCATGGAAACAAAAAGGAGAAACTGAAGTTTACATCCTGAACAAAATGAGTCCATTCGGAGCTCATAGGCCACAAGCGGGCAGCCGGGAGAAGGCTCTTGTCGACATGCACGTGACAAACGAAATGGTTCCACTCTCGCCCAAACAGAAGCACATAATCATGCTCAAATCATGTTCTCAATGCTTTCCGTGCTCTTTTCTTTCTTTTCTGAATATACAAAATGCCACGAATTTTCCAAGGCATAACATAAAATGTTCAATGCAATTTCATCTTTATTTTGAAATTCATCAGAAAAGTTCAAATGCTGAAACATGTAAAAATTTTGCAAATCATTCAATAGAAACAAAACGATATTTATGAAGTAATTGAAATCATTCTTGATTTGGGAGAAAACTTTAGTGGTTCATTACTAAATTATAAACATGAAACCCACCTGAAATCCTTGCTCGCATACATGCTTCAAAGATACCTCTCATCTTGATCCTCTTGCCTTCCTTGATTCCCTTTATCAAATGCAAAATTCCTATTCAAATAGGAATACAAATTAGGGACCCAAAAATCACACATTCACTAAGCTAACTGCTAAACAAACCCAAACTCTGCCAAAGTCCAAACATTTGGTTCACTTTTTCCATAAAAGTCCTCATTGTCTTACGTGTCTATTGACTTCAAAAACATTCAATTTGGTTCAAAAACTCGAAAGTTATACCCCAAACAAGTTGAGACTATCCTTATGCCAAAATAAGAATCTATACCCAACTTTTGACCAAACTTTAAGATTCTATAGTTTGAATTTCAATTTTATTGCTTCATAAAACTTGTAGAACTTTGTCTCTATTTTACAACGAATCAAAAATCGCCTCATTTGGATATCTACAGCCTAAGATATAACCAAAATAACAAAATTCATCGCTGCTGGAAACAGGGGGTTCGCCACGACGAGGGCCACGCTCGCCACGGCGAACGGCCCTTGAGCGTCGTGGCGAAGCTTCGCTCACCGCGGCGAATGATCTGCGTGCTCCGCGGCACGCACACATGGACGTTCGCCGCGACGTGCACCTTTATGTGCGCCGCGGTGTGCGCATAATCTCTTGCACGCCGCGGCGTGCACCCTGATGCACGCGACGTACCTCTCACCTAGCACGCCGCGGTGTGCTCATGAGCACGTCACGACGTGCTGATCGGGGAACCGACCCCGAACCCCAATTTTCTAGTTTTTCTCACTTCAATCTTTCCCCAAACGCAAATGCAACACACCCAAACCTTGATTCAAGACTTAGAATACATTTCTAACCCATTTACAACTAAAAACAAGCACAAAAATCATCAACCCAAAGAAATCTATCCATTTTCCCCTTAAAACCCTAAACCATCGATTCTCATACATTCAACCTACCTTTAGGTTTAATCCAACCATAACAAGATTAAAAGAAGCTAAACTAACCAGAAAATGCTTCGAATCTGTCGAAAATCACAAGGATCGAACACTCCCATTTGTCTCTTCTCTTCTTCCTCTCCCACGATAACTCTCCCCTCTTTCTTCTTCTCTTTTTCTTCTTCCTTCCTCTTTCTAAATTCTTCTTCTTCTAATTCCACTTCATTGTCAATTTCCATTTTACCCCTTTCAAGTAAGCCTTAAGCCTTATAACCCTAAGTGTCATGACCAAAATGCCCTTATGCAATTTACCCCTTTTAATACAACCAAACCATATAATAAATTTCACCAACATTTACATAGCAAGTAGGTCCAAAATTTTATCCATCAAACCTCATAATTTATTTAAATCATGCTTAATTCAATACAAAAAATTCAGGGGCCAACAACTCTCCCTCTCTTAAAGAGAATTTCGTCCTCAAAATTCTTATCTGATTGAACAGGAGTGCAGGCATCCGTTTCCACATTTCTCATTAAATTTCACCACTCTAATACTTTCTTCCAAATGACCGTGGTCAACAGACTCACTCAGTCTTTCAACCCCTTAATTGGCCATTCACTTTTCATATCACTCACAATTTTCCCACTTCTTATATCGATAAAACCAATATCATATCATATCCATGTTTCCGTGACCTAATTACGTATATCACATTTCGAGCTAAGACATCCTTTATGAGTAGTGCTAACTTATAATCATTTCATATAGACCAATTCATATTGGGCTTAGCAAATCCTCTGTCCTAACTTGAGCACACCTTGTACCTCATGTAAGCACACACCCTTTAAGGTGATATCCTCAAAGACAAATCATCTTTCACTAGACAATCCACATCACTTTAGTATCAGTACATTTTCCTCTTATATCTATCTCAGTGTATTCCATGTTCTCGGCACGGATCCGCGTACTTCATCCATCTTTCTTGAATTACTTAATTTCATCTGTCTATAACGTCTCCAATTTTAGCCTCCAAAACTAGTAGGCCTTACTCATCATAATACAAAAGCAATAACTCTTTTTATCGTCAAACTCCTCATACGAAGTTCTATTAGAATCATGATGACAACGATTGTGATGCTTAACGTCAAATAGAACCGTACATTGGTCTCATATTCCCATGAACTCCACACGATAGATTTCAAACATATCTCTGATAGTTAAGATCGTCGACAATTTAAACTCTCCGTCACTTGACATATTTCTTCTAGAATGTATAACTTAAATCATCATTTGTACTTTTCTGACAGTCTCATTGCTCAATCATCTTTACCGGTACACAGACTTTTTATCTCAATCACCCAGTATCATTTTTCCTACTTAAGCTCAAAATTTCCAGTCATTTGCGCTTTCTTGGAAGGGTTCACAATTTCTGAATCCTTAATTTGAGCTTTATTAATGTAAAACTGATCTTACATTTTCCTTGACTAATGGCACTTCATTTTGCTCGAATTCGACTCCATTCAGTACTCTTTATTGCCCTTGATCTGATAGTCTTGCCATTTGTGTACTCATTTGCACAACATAATCTTCCTGTAACTCCATTCATTGTCAATCCTTTCAACTCAATAAGTGCCTTAATCTCATGATCTGCACATATAATGTCTCCAACTTTTCGGCAATCATTACTGCAGCAAATTTCAATTCATGTATCAGCAATCAACCTATAAGGTCTCAATTGTCTCCATGCACATGAATTCACTTCATTTTACTGCGTTGATCCTTATCCTGATCTCTTATGCCAACATCTTTGAATACCACTAAATTCCAAATCCAGACGATATAAGTAATATTGGTGTTATAATTCCTCAAAATTTTCCTTACCTTCGTCTCACATACGACTTACTCATTCTTCCATAAGTAATCAAACTATTCTTCTCCACTCTACGAGTACACTTAACATATCATCGAACTTCGCTTGAATCACTTTAATCTTCAATATTATAGCATTGTCAAGGAATTTGTTAACTTGAGCACATATTGTCAAAACTCCATATGTCCACAACTGGTCTTGGAAATTCCTCAATGAGGAGATCTTATCATTTGTTATTTTCCAATTCCCAATTGTCTTACCTTTCTTAACTGATTTTCTCCATTCTTTAGATTTCCTCATAATTCGCATTGACGTACTCTAATGTCTGCCCATTTATGCTCGTTCCTCCATACACTTTAGTTATTTGCAATCTTAGCTTCCTGCGCTTGTCACACCTTCATCGGATAAAATTGCATTTCCCAAACATATTTACCCAGAACATAACGCGAATCGCTATGCTCCTCCTATGTGCAATTAATGCCTCCTCAACTTTAGGAATCCACCCACATAGTTGGATCCTTTACATCAAATCAAAAATATATACATTTTCAGTAGTATCTTCTACCTCTTTTACTTGAGTCTCTGCTAGGGATAAGACTCCAATACTCGCTTTCGAATCATTACATACTCCCTTTTCATCAGTTCTTTCATTGATCAATCTTCATACAAACCATCTGATCTGTTTAATCTAACTGAGCGAAGTTCTTCTTCAAAAGAGAATTTCTTGCTACTATCATATATACTATTCATACAAATATTTATCAATCACTTGCTATCATTATCACATCATCAGTTACCTTTAATCCCTCGAGAAGACCAATTTCTCTCATCCTCATACAGTGATAATGTTCAAGTCACTCAAAATTCAAGGAGTAACGAACATACTTACTATCGCATATACTTGGCTAGGCATCGACAGAGTCATGCAATTCTGTCCACGGATTTACTCCTTAAATCACCAATTCATATCTTACACAATTGATACCTTGATCGCCATTGATCTTAGTCAACAATTCTCTCTTTATCAAACATACTAACACCAATTGTATTATAGTTTTCCCCAGAATTCACCCTTTTTCTGATGCTACCATATTGAGACTGATCCTTGCAGAACTCCTCGTGTCCTTCTACGAGGTGAAGTTCTTCATTCTTTTTCTTAATCTCATTCATGCATAAAATGGGAGCTTATACGCGTTTGCGATTTTCCCCGTACTTATTTCATTCGTCTCATACAAGGTCATTTATGTCTATTTCATTGCCCTTTCTCTCTATCCCTACTTCTATTTCATTTTCCTAATATCATTCATTTCATCTTCCACATGTCTATCCTCAATCCATTCGCCATTCTCGATGCAAAGTCATTATGAGATTCTGACCTCAGTTCCACAATTTCTTCTTACTGCGGATCATCACTTTTGTCGTATAATCGAACAACCACTTCGATTCCAATTTCCTCATCATAAGATCATAGCAAGGTTATGCTTCCATTGCACTCGACTTACACCCTCTAATCTCATTGTATATCCTTATATCCCGATACTTCCCAAACAATCCATGGCAATACATTCGTATCTATATCACTTTCAAAAACATATCACCACAGTACATTATTGTTGTCATATTCAATCCTCCAATACAATTGCCTTGAATCATTATTTGCTCCGTTTACTCATCCTCTATTTCTCCTTTCTAATTATCCACAACTTTCCTTTTTCTCAGATCGTGACAGATGGACCAATCATCATTTCAACTTCAACCTATTAATCTTCCATACATATAATTCTATTCTTTATCTCATCTTTCTCACTTTATCTCGCACACATGGAGATTCATCATTACTTTATCCCAATTCATCACAATATTCACAGCTCAATTTCCTTAACATATTAATTTTCCTAAAATTTGCGAATCTATCCCATCCTATGTTATGCAATAATCCATTGACTCGATTTCCAATTCCTAATTCAGTTATAGCTACGTGACCAATGAACCTATTTGGCATAATTGGACGATCTTTTAAACTTACATAGATTGATTGGTTCTCGGGATTGGTAAAGTGAAGACATGGATGACCTAAATCAAGGACATCGCCCGCTGCAGAGGATGAAGATGCTCCAAATCTCGTACGAGGCATGATCTAAATAATAATCAAAAATCAAAATATTTTCACTAATCTCAAACCAAACACAACAATTTATCACTTAATTAGATTTACAATAGTTAAATACAATTGACAAACTTCAAATCCTATAGTAATATAAATCCAACAGGAATTTTAAATATTCATCCTTTAATCAAAATGTTTACGCTTTCATTCTAATAGCCCCCACAAGTGTCTTCTTAGTTTATCTTCAACTTATCCCATTTTCAAAACTAATAATCAACACCAAGATCATCGGTTATTACTTTACACTGAACATATAAATTAAATTTGCCAAACCAAAAGAAAAAATGATTTGTTTTACTTTATCTTACTATAAAGATAACACGTTTTGAACTTTATAATTTATGAAAAAAAATAGAAATTAACACAAACTAGAAACCTTACATTAAATGATACAACATGCTCATGCGATGAACTAGGTATAGGCTTACAACATAAATTCTTATTCCTCATAAGAATTATCTTAATTTTAGCTAACAAACCCATATAATTATATGGCTATATGCTTAATTTTCTTATTAAATGCTCAAATTCTTGACCAAACCGCTCCCCAAAGCAAACATCTTCTCAATTAAGTAAAATATGACATAAAACAACTAAACCAATTTAATTTCATTATGAAAACATAACAAAAATTTAATCCAATATACATATATATATATATATATATATATATATATAATGTATGATGTATACGTATTGAACTAAATGACACTGTGATTTTGCTTTCCTAAAGCAAATTAGTCATAAAAGATAGTGGACTAAACAAGTTTCAAATTTCATAATATTAACATTTCAATCTAAGTGACCAACTATCACTGTAATTTTCTCAATCATTTCATTCATCAAACACCTAGATCTTTAGAAAACATTAACTTTTAGTTCATTCTGAATCTAACATAGTAAACCTTCTAATGTAACTCAAACCAGACACATTTACCCTATATGTAAAGTCAGTATAAAAATTGTGAACTGTTACTCACTGTAAGAATAAAGCTCAGTCCAAATACACTGACTAAGTGTACATCTAACATATCGAATTACCGGCATAAAAAAAGGATGTTATTTCCTTCAGCAGTTAAAAATAATTACGCATGAAGAAGTAAAATATAAAAAATTACCTAATTAGCAACTTCCAAGGTACGCGGATGATAGAACTAAAGACAATGATAACAACAGTTGAATACCCACCAAGATTCTGACAACGTTATTTTAACAACAAAGAAGAAAGGGACGATTCAATATGTGAACGCTACATTGCGGCGTGATTTCAAACTTAGCCTCACTTAAGTTAAAAACTCCTAACCCCTCACCGCTTACCCAAACCCATTAATTTTTTAAAACTTTTCTCTTATTTCATTCTGATTAACCCAGTCACAGTTTTTTTTCTTTTTTAGTTAATTAAATTACTATTTTCACTATAAAAATAGAATTATTAAAATTCAGCTAACCAAAAAAATAGATTTGTTTAAATTTTATTTCTTTTAAATTAGTTATTTAAGATTTCTTCAAAATTTGTCAATCACGGGTGTGAGTTAAATAATTCACACTTGTGACTCTGTTAATTTATTTGTTACTCATGAGTTGAATAATTCATAGCCATGACTCTAATTTAAATAATTTACACCCTTAATTTTATTTAGATTTCTTTACTCTTAGAATTTATTTTAAAATAAAATTTATAATTTTAGTTTAAATAAAGATAAAATTATCTTGCAATTAAAATACATAATTTAAATTAAAATTTTTAAATTTTCAATACTTATTTACCTCAAAATGACATAATATTTTAACTATTGCACTCGAAACACATTGCTCTACCATTCCACCAAAAATCTTAGCCATCCAAAATCATCTCACAAAGAACAAACAAAAAATGTGGGACTCGTTTTAGTGTGGATGGGTGAGAGTTTTTCTCACACCCGTGACTTTTGCACAGGCGTAAAATGTACTTACACACCCATGACTTTTCTCCCTCACCCCTGTGAGTATTAATTTTGTCACATCAAGACACTGTCCTCTATAATAGTTAACCGTGTTGTGCACCCTAGTGCATTTACAAGGACATTTCATAATTCTATATATAATTCTCCATATCCATAGAATGGTTATTTTTTTGGTTGTTGATTCACGGTCGTTCATATTTTTTAATTACTTGGATTATAATCCTTTGTTGTTTTTAATAGACTATATATACATATATATAAACTGTTCTAACTATTTAAATACACTTAAATCATTGATTAAATGATTAAATGATTAAATTTTATATAATTCATAGTTATTGGATTATAATAAATTTATTCAATTATTATTGATAATTATTGTTATATAATTAATTATCTTATTTACTTAAAGCTTAATTAATTGATTAAGTTTTCAATATTAATATTTTGTATATGTATTACGTTGTTTATAATTATTGTTAATTATTATTAATTATTGTATACTTTATATGACTAAAAAATTCATCCTATTATGGTGTGACTTTTCGAGACTAATTGTAGTCACAGTATAAGTTAAATGAGTCACACTGCGTGACTATTATTTTTTAATTTCATTTTTACATTTCAATTTACTTTTAGAGTTTCAAATACATAATATGCATTGAATTTTCATTTTTATGTTCTTACTTATGATTTTTAATATTCAGACATTTTAAATTTTCCAACCTTATTTTAATTATTCATTTTAATATTCAAATTATATATTTTAATATTTCTATCATAATTTCTTTCTTAATATACATTTAAAATTTTAATGCTCATAATTTTATGCCAAAATTTAATTTTCACAATATTCATTTATTCATTAAATAATATTAAATAATATCGATGTTAACACTTTTTTAGCTTTCGTGAGTTTTAGCTAATAGTTAATATTTCTTCTATTTGTTTTACATTAGTCTGTCACCTCTCTGAAGTTGATCGCACTGTTAATGTACTTCCATCTGTGTCTATGAGAGAAAATCCATTCTTTAACGGTAATTGTTTCAATCAATACTGTTCTAGTTATACTCTATTAGTGTGGGTCTCCACCAAGGATCGGCGTTAAGTCCTTTGTTGTTCACATTAGTGTTAGACGAGATTACCAAATATATTCAAGGTGAGGTACCTTGGTGTATGTTATTTGCGGACGATATTGTCTTAATGGATGAGACCAAGGAAGGAGTCAATGCCAAGCTAGACTGCTGGAGAGATACATTAGAATCGAAAGGTTTTAAGATGAGCAGGTCAAAGACAGAGTATTTAGAATGTAACTTTTCAGGAAACCAAGTGGCATGAGGTGGCTGTTGCAATTGGTACCGACGTCATACCACAGAGGAAGAGTTTTAAGTATCTCAGGTCTGTCATTCAGAGTGATGGTAATATCGATGTTGATATTGTACATCGTATTAGATCAGGCTGGACCAAATGGCGAAGTGCATCAGGGGTTTTATGTGACAAGAAGATTCCTTTAAAACTTAAGGGGAAGTTTTATAAAACGGTGATTCGTCCAACCATGTTATATGGGGCGGAGTGTTGGCCTACTAAACGTATGCATATAAGACAGTTGTTGGTAGCAGAAATGCGCATGCTTAGGTTAATGTGCGGTTTTTTTAGGAGAGATAAAGTTAGAAATTGGGTGGTGAGAGAAAGACTTCGGGTAGTGAGAGAGACTAGGCTTAGGTGGTATGGGCATGTGCGGAGGAGATCCTCCGATGCTCTGGTATGGAGCTGTGACGGCATAACACTTAGTGACCATAAAAGGAGGAGAGGGAGGTCGTACAAGAATTGGCGGGAAGTGATCAAGGCAGATATGTCAGAGTTAGCCCTTAATGAGGTAGTTGCTCAGAATAGAAAAGCTTGGCATGATCGGATAAGGGTAAAGGATTAACTGTTCTAGTTACCCAATCCCCTCACTTAATGAGTGATAAAGAGGGATGGAATTTGTATACTACTAGGTTCTCGCAGATTTGTCCTGTTGAGTCAAAATGACTTTACATATATATATGATTTTGATGAATAACAAAGAATAGAAAAGCAGATGCAGACGCAGACGCAGACGCAGACGCAGAAAAACAGACGCAGAAAAGCAGACACAAACACAGAAGTTAAAAAGCAAATGCAGAAGTTAAAAAAGCAGACGCAGACGCAGAAGTTGAAAAAGCAGAGGCAGACGCAGAAGTTGAAAAACAGACGCAGACGCAGAAGTTAAAAAGCAGACGCAGAAGTTAAAAAAGTAGACGCAGAGCAGAAGTTGAAAAACAGATGCAAAAAAGAAAACGTAGACGCAGAAGTTAAAAAGCAGACGCAGAAAAATAGACGCAAAAAATAGACGCAGAAAAGTAGATGCAGACGCAGAAGCTAAAAAAAATAGATGCAGACGCAGAAGTTAAAAAGTAGACGAAGAAAAACAGACGTAGAAAAGCAGACACAAAAAAGTAGACGCAGAATTCAAAAGCAGACACAAGAGTCAATTTGAGTTAGTTACAGAACTCAACTGATTAATCGTTTCTTTCAAGATTCAAGAAACAAGATTCAAGAAGTAAGATTCAAGAAGAAAGATTCAAGAAGCAGTTACAGGCGAAGGCTATAAATATGAGTCGAAGTCGAAGAATAAAATGTTAGAAAATATTATTGAACTTACGCGAACAAAAAGTTTTTCTAAGATTATTGTGTGAAATAGCTGAGAGCTAGTATTGCTATAACATAGTTCAAATACTTTTGTAAGAAAGTTGTACAGATAGCCTGCAGAGGCTAAGAGTGAAAGAATACTGAGTGTAGAGTCCTGAAGAGGCTCGGAAAGAATACTTGTATGAAGTGAATCACACGTTAATACAGCACTTAAAAACACAATAGAATGCACGAGAAGGGGGGGTTGAATTGTGTATTCCCCTTTTTGAATATATTTTAGAATTACTTGTTAGAATTAAGATTCTTTACAGAATTCTTATTAATCCTGATTGATCAAACTTTTTAATGCTAAGTATATGAATAGTAAACAAAGATCAACTTTGAAACTAAAAGTGAGATAGAGAGTGAGAGTAGTAGACACGCAGATTTATCATGGTTCACCCCAAACCGTGGCTACGCCGATCCTCGAGTTTCTTCCGAGATTTCACTATCTCTTCAAACGTTACAAGATTCTTTCACGAGCCTCTTCAGGTCTCTACAACCAGTATTCTTTCACACTTAGCCTCTGCAGGCTATCTGTACAACTTTTCTTTTCAGAAAATATTTGAACACTCTATTACAGAAGGATAGCGTTCAGCTAATTCTCACTTAATCACCTTTTCGTTTTGTGTAATTTTTCTCAAAACAGCAAGCTCTTCAGTTTTCGACTTCGACTTGTATTTATAGCCTTCGTCTCTAACTGTTTCTTGAATCTTGAATCTTGAATCTTTAAAGAAACGGTTAATCAGTTGAGTTCCGTAACTAACTCGAACTAACTCTTGCGTCTGTTTCTTTTCTGCGTCTGCGTCTGCGTCTGCGTCTGCGTCTGCTTCTGCTTTTGTTTCTGCGTCTGTATCTACATTTGCGTCTGTGTTGACTTTTTACTTTGACAAACTTTGTCTGTGTTTTGATTTGTCTGTGTGCGTCTGTATCTGACTTTTTCAACTTAGTCTGTGTCAACTTCGTTTGTATACGTCATCTTCGTCTGTCTCCGAATTTGTCTGTATACGTCATCTTCGTCATCTCCGAATTAAATCAGATATCGCTCAGGATCGTTTTGTTTTTCTTGTATTTGATCTCACTATGTTTGTTATACATCAAAATCATTTTTATGTAAAGTCATTTTGACTTAACAATCTCCCCCTTTTTGAATATAACAAATTACATACAAGAAAAGAAAACAAAACAAAACAACAAAAAACAAAAACTTATCTTCTTCCTGTCTTCGTCTGTTGTGGTCACACCTTCTTCATCTGAACATCCTCTCCTCTTCTGATTATTTTCTTCTTTTCCTTCTCTCCCTATTTGTTATAATCAAAATGATTATCAATTACGGTTCTTCGCCAGATTCGCTATCATCTTCTTTAGATCATTCACCGCCTCCTTCATGTCATTGAGTTCACCACGTAATCTATCGACTTCATCGACGAAGAGGCTTGATCGCCTGGCGATGGAGGAGCAAAAGGAATTGTAGTAGTATAGGCATCGAGAGGATGGAGTGTAGTCTTCATTAATCTCAAAATTCGATTGGACGAATGAATGTTGCGTAGCTTCAGAAGATTTAGATCAAAAGGAACCGGCAAGATCAACAAGCTGCCTTCCTTACGAGGATAGGGCATGTTCTTCGATAGGCGAGGTATTAGACAAAGGGCTAATACGAAGAACTGTCTCAACAAGGAACTCGAAGAATGTTCTGTTTTATACTTCCCCTCTTGGACAGTCTTCCGCACGATTTGTATGGTGCATTTCGCTTGATCGGGTCTTGTGGTGAATGCATGCTTCATCAATTTTCCGCGACTTCTTTTGCAATCGATCATGGACGGATCATCATCAACATTATTTTCAGAAATAATTTTGACTTTCCTTTGTAAAATCTTTTGGCCACCTTGGTTGAATATCTAGAACAACCTTTATCTCTGTGTTCTCTGTGATTGGGAATATATTACACGGTGGGCAAGGTGGACGTCTTGAGGATATGGCAAATGATCGGTAAGCCTCAAGGTATCGTAAAAGACTTCTCTTTTCATTTAGTAAGCGCCACGTGATACCATTAATCAACATAGGTTGCACGAGCTACTATTTTCTTCTTCGGTTCAACACCGATTATAATAGCATTGCTCGATTGGTAATAACTTCTACCAATTTGATTTCAGACTATATTTCCTCAAGAACTTCGGTAGTTATATACCTTCGCACTTGGTTCATCATCACCAAATCTGCATCGCAGATTGCTTCTAGTTGTGTTCCTTTAGAAGTCTCCGAACCGCCATTCTTCCGTTGGTTCCTCCTTTATAATGCCAGTGTCTCATGAACCGTGCTTTCATCCATGGTTCTTCTTGTTGAGCACTAGGAATTTCTCGAATCGCATAATGCTCGCTTTTGTTTCAACTTGAACGAAGAGCGGTCTCTTTTGTAGACTAACGTCCTCGCAGCTGAGATGCTCTTCTTTTGACTAGCCTTTTTAGTCTTTTTCTCTCGCTTGATTAGTTTTCATTGATTTCTTCACAGAGATTTTCCTTTAACAGATGTTGCTTTTCTCTTCCTCTCAGTCTTTTTAGATCTTCTGGTCGTATCCTCTTCCAGAATAGAGACTAAGGATCTTGTGGCTTTGGCTGCACAAGATTTGGAAGTTTCTTCTCGCCTTTGTTCTCTGGCAATCTTCTCTTCCTGTTGCCTCAGAGTCCTAATTCTTAGAGATCTCTTGGCTTTCTTCACAACTTCACTCAAGAGACTTTCTCCTTGTCTCTTTGGCGCACTTTGCTTTGCCCTCTGAGATTGACTTTCTGTGACAAGAGGACTCGCCATTTTCATGAGAGGTCTCCCTAGCACTCTCCTTAATTCGGCAGTAGGCGATTTGATACTTACAGGCGATTGAGAACTTGAGACAGGAGTCTTCTTCAATATACGCTCCCCCTCAGTTCTTGGTTTCTTTGAAGAACCGACGTGATCTTTGTCTACTGTATTCAGACCCATTCGCCGAATAGTATGAGCATCAATCTTGCTCTTCACTGGAACAGTTCGTCTTATACCTTGGTGCAGACGAATACTGGATTCCATAAAGATCCTCGTCAAAATCATACCATAAGGATAACTAGAAGTTTCCTTTAACCCCTTAACCATATAGTGAAAGATTAAGAAGGGTAGATCTATAGGATTTCGATTGAGAAGAAAGAACAGACATTGTTCGTCTAAAGTAGTCACCAAATACCTTGAACCAACTCTAGGAAGAATGCAATTGAACAGGATTGCATGCAAAACCCTAGCCTTTGGAATCAGATTTGATGTCTTCCTTTCTCTTGAATCATTTGTGCCATAGAGCTGCCTCTTGACATCTTCTTCTTTCATTCCAACTGAGGACATCCATCCGGTCTTGGTAGACAGTTTTTTACCAACGGATGGGCAATCAGTTACTTTCCTTATCAAATCCTTTGTGACAATAACTGATATTCTATCCACAGAGGATACAATAGTGTCTTTTATCAGACGAGCATTCTTCCAGAACTCATATACCTCATTTATATAGACAGGTTCTTGTATCTGAAAGAAGTTCTTCCAGCCAGCTTTTATAATCTCAGGTTCTACATCCATGCCGTCACCCCTTAGTGATTCAAAGTTCACAAGTCTTCTATAAATCATTCTTTGCTTCCATTGTATAGAGCGAAAGACTATCTTCCGAAAGCTTTTGAGTGAGAAGATTTTGAGAGAATTGGTAAAGTAGAAATGAACTGTCAGAGATGATGAAAAGATCGCTATAATATCATCTTGACCTACTTATAGGTTATGGGTGATGGGTTCTCGAATCATTAAGAACCTCGAGTTTATCGATATTTCCTCCAAAATCTTCCTTGTGAGAAAAGTTACCAGTTGTAACTCACTGTGTATAACGCCGTTAGTTTCTCACGTTATTTTAGCCTAACTACTCATTTAACATCACCATATTGAGATTGCGTCTTATCTTCTGAAAACGTTCTTCACTCAGTGGTTTAGTGAAGATGTCCGCCCATTGAAGCTCTGTTTCAATGAACTTTAGAAGCACCACCTTTTTCTAAACGTAGTCTCTCAGGAAATGATGTATGACTTCTATATGCTTTACTCTGGAATGCTGAATTGGATTCTTTGACAGTTTATCAGACCTTTGGTGTTGTCGCAATAAATTGGAATCTCCTCCTCCTTAATGAATAGTCTTGGCGATACTTGATCCACAAATACGTGAACAAAGAATCATGCGGTATATGTATTTCGCTTCAGCGGTTGATAGAGCAATTGAGCTTTGTCTCTTGCTTGACCAGAGACTAGATTTCCTCCAAGAAAGTGACATCCTCCACTTGTGCTCTTTCTTTCGATTCTATCTCGGCATAGTCCGCATCACAAGATGTCGATTAACTGAAATCTTTACCTTTCTCAAACATTAAGCAAAGATCAGTAGTACCTGTGAGATATCTCAAAATTCTTTTAACAGCAGTAAAATGAGACTCTCTAGGATCGGCTTGAAATCTTGCACATAAGCATACACTGAACAGAATATGAGGTCTACTTGTTGTAAGATATAATAAAGAACCGATCATCCCTCTATATAGGGTTTGATCCACCTTCTTACCAAGTTCGTCTTTCGACAAAAGGTTTGAAGGATGCATCGGAGTTGCCATTGGCTTCACATTATTCATGTCAAATTTATTCAAAGAACTCTTTCACATACTTACATTGATGAATGAAGATCTTCTCTTTAGTGCTTAACTTGCAACCCAAGAAAGAACTTTAATTCACCCATCATACTCATTTCAAATTCTCTTTTCATTAGTCTCTCAAACTTTAAACACAACTCTTTTGTAGTAGCACCAAAGATAATATCATCAACGTAAATCTGCACTAAGATAAAATCATTACGAAAACTCTTTCTAAAGAGCGCCTTATCAACTTGACCTCTGCTGAAACCATTTTCTATTAAGAAGGTACTCGAGACGATCATACCAAGCTCTAGGGCTTGCTTTAGGCCGTATAAGGCTTTGTGAAGTCTATAGACATAATCTGGATTTTAACATCTTCAAAGCCGTGGAGGTTGTTTCACATAGACTTCTTCGCCTATAAAGCCATTCGTAAATGCACTCTTAACATCCATCTGAAACAACTTTATATCGTGATGATTGCATATGCCAACAAAATCCTTATAGCTTCAAGTCTCGCCATCGAGCATATGTTTCGTTGTAGTCTATTCCTTCTTGCTGATTGTAACCTTGTGTTACTAATCCGCCTTGTTACAACTCACTCTTCCTAATTAGTCTACCTTATTCTTAAAACCCATCTTGTTCCTATAATGGATTTCTTAGGAGGTTTTGGAACCAAGGACCGACGTTATTCCTTGTGAATTGGTTCACTCTTCTTGCATGGCTAACACCCAAGCTTCGTCTTCAAGAGCTTCCTCAACCTTCTTAGGTTCTACTTCGAGATAAAAGCTACATTAGCTTTCAAATCGAATCTGGACCTTGTCTAACTCCATCCGAGGTCTCACCGATAATTAACTCTTCGGATGAGAACTTTTATACTTCCAATCTGTCTTAGTTCTATAGTTTCGGAATATCTTCAATCTTATTCTCATGAGTGTCGACGAGGAGTTTCAAGCATCATCTAGGTTCTTTGAAGGACCTTCAATCTCCATGTCATCTTCCTTATGGGTTTGAGAACTATCATCAAATTTGACATGGATCGTCTCTTCAATGATCTTTGAAGTCGGGTTGTAAACTCAAAATGCCTTAGGCGATAATGAGTAACCTAGAAATATTCTGGATAGGTCTTTGAATCAATTTATCCAATGACTCTCTCGTATTCGAGAATGGAACATTTGCACCGAATGGATGAAAGTAGGATATGCTTGGTCTTCTTCCATTCCATAACTCGTAAGGAGTTTTCTTCAACATAGGTCGCAATAAGATCCTATTCGAATATAGCATATTGTATTCACGACTACGCAAAAAATACTTAGGAAGATTCGTCTCACATAGCATAGTCCTTGCCATCTCTTGAATCGTCCTATTCTTTCTCTCAACAACTCCATTCTTGTGGAGTTCTAGGGCCGATAAGTTGTGGGAAATTCCATTCTCCTCACGAAAACTCTAAACTTCTCATTCTCAAATTCTCCGCCATGATCACTCACGATACTAGCTATAGACATTCCTTTTCATTCAGAACTTTCGGATAGAGTTCTAAAGTACTTAAAGACTCATATTTGTGTGATAAAACAATATCCAACAAAATCGAGTAAAATCATCAACAATGACAAGTCCATATTTTTTTCGCTAAGACTTAATGTCCTTGTAGACCAAACAAATCCATATGTAATAGTTCTAAAGGTCTTGAAGAAGTTACAAAATTTTAGAAGAGAAAGAGGTTTTAACTGTTTTCCTTTTAAACAATTTTCACAGAAAAATTCTTTGTCAAAACTTATTTTGGTAAACCTCTTACCAAATCATGTTTTACCAATTTTGAAATATGTTTCAAAGAGACATGACCTAGCTTTTATGCCAGATTAGTCTTTCTTCTTGTAAGATAGAAAACATGAGATATTTTGACTTTGAAAATCTTCTAAGTTGATTTTGTAAAGGTTGTTTCTTCTCTTGGCGAGAAAAGTATAGACCCATCTTTGTTTTTGACTTCACAAAGATTTTGATTGAATGTAACTATAAAACCATAATCACACAACTGACTCACACTAATCAAGTTATGCTTTAGACCATCAACAAGCAGTACATTATTTATGCATGCAAAGGAATCTTTACTTATTTTCCCGATTCCAATGATTTTGCTCTCTTGGTTGTCTCGAAAGTTCTTGATCTTCCTTCTTATCTTGAAGGTCTAGGAACATAGACCTTCTTCCCGTCTATGTGTCGCGAGCATCCACCGCCTAAATACCAATGGTGCTTGCCAGATCTTCCAAGGAAGGATATCTGCGGGAGAAACTATTTTATTTCTTGGTACCCAAATTTTCTTGGGTCCTTTATGGTTAGTAGTATGCACATGATATGATCTTTGATGCATATTACTCGGATGTTGATTAAAATATGTTATCCTATTTCTTCCTTTTGAGAGACAAATTTATTACGAGGCTGAGTATTGTTTCAAAGAACCCTAATCCGGTCTTATCACTAGGATGTCTACATTTTCCTAGCATATCATTCATTTTCTTTGTACTCTCTGTGAAAGTAACTAGATCAGCTGATAGATTCTTGATCCTTAGTTTGAGTTGATTAATCTCATCTGATCTGTCTACAAGTTTCCTTTTAACTTCTAACTCCTTTTTTAAGCAAATATTTTCTCTCTCTATTTTCTCAGTATGTTTAATATTCTCTGCATACTTTTTCTTCAACAACTTGTACTATTTCAGAATAACATGAGAATCTTCTAACAGTTCTGAATATGCATCATGCAAATTTTCGTAGTCGGATTTTACCTCCTCATCACTATCTTCCTCGGCCATTAGGCAAATGTTTGCATGTTACGATGACTTCGAGCTCAGATTCGATTAAGATGAATCTAGGTCCTCCCATATTGCCATCATGCTTTTCTTGCCTTCTCTACTCTTCTTGGGTTTCTTCTTGAGAGTAGGGCATTCGGACTTGTAGTGTCCGGTGATTGCACTCGTAACAAATGATAGAAGACTTTTTGGCTTAGCTTCATCTTTTCCATTCTTTACGAATGTCCGGTTACTACGGGCTTCTTCTTCCACATGTGTCTTATCTTTCCGAAATGAAAGATAATTCGTCATCTTCATCACTCGATTCGAATCGATTGGCTAGAGTTGTCATCCCTCGATTCTTCAATTTTCAATGCTTTTGATGACTTCCTCCTTCTCCGAGTCTTATGATTCTTTTGTCCGACCCTTCGCTATTGACTTCTCTCGCTTGGGCTTATCTTGACGTTGAGTTCAACTTCATGAATTTTAAAGATCCCAAAGAACTCATCCGGCTTTAATATGCTCAAGTCTTTGGCTTCAGACCGCCAGTAACTTTTGGTCTCCATCTCTTAGGAAGACTTCTTAGAATCTTGCGAACGTGATCTTGATTATTGTATGTCCTTCCAAGAGCTTTCAATCCATTGATAATTGTTTGAAATCTTCCAAACATTTGATCAATAGATTCTTCATCTTCCATCCTGAAAAGTTCATATTGATGTACAAGAATACTTATCTTGGATTCCTTAACTTGACTTGTGCCTTCATGAGCAATGGACAATGTGTCCCACATTTCTTTTGTTGTGTCGCAACTATGCACTTTGTCGTACTCGCTTCTACTTAGGGCATACGTTAAGAAAAATTTCGCCTTTGAATTCAGTTGTATTCTTGCTTTCTGATCAGCCGTCCATCTGCTTCGTGGAATAGAACTACCTTCGTCATCTACAAGTATATAGGGTTCGTTCTCTATTACGTCCCAAAGGTCTACATGTGCAGATTCGATGAATAACCGCATCCTATCTTTCCAGTAATGATAGTCTTCTCCATTGAATGCTGGAGGTCTAGTGAGTGAGGCTCCTTCAAATGATGTATACATGTGACTCGCCATTATCTTTAATCCACACTTCGCCAAAGTGATTCTTGGATACCGTGCTCGATACCAATTGAAGTGAATCACACGTTAATACAAAGACTTAAAAACACAATAGAATGCACGAGAAGGGGGTTGAATTGTGTATTCCCTTTTGAATATCTTTTAGAATTACTTGTTAGAATTAAGATTCTTTTGTAATTCTTATTAATCTCGATTGATCAAACTTTTCAATGCTAAGTATATGAATAGTAAATAAAGATCAACTTTGAAACTAAAAGTGAGATAGAGAGTGAGAGTAGTAGATCGCAGATTTATCCTGGTTCACCCCAAACCGTGGGCTACGCCCGATCCTCGAGTTTCTTCCGAGATTTCACTATCTCTTCAAACGTTATAAAGATTCTTTCACGAGCCTCTTCAGTCTCTACAACCAAAGATTCTTTCACACTTAGCCTCTGCGCAGCTATCTGCATAACTTTTCTTTTCAGAAAATATTTGAACACTCACATGAAGGATAGCGTTCACTAATTCGCATCTTAATCGCTTTTTCGCTTTGTGTAATTTTTCTCAAACAAAGAAGCTCTTGATTTCGACTTTGACTTGTATTTATAGCCTTCGCCTCTAAGCGCTTCTTGATTCTTGAATCTTGAATCTTTAAAGAAGCAGTTAATCACTTGAGTTCAGAATTAACTCGAATCGACTCTTGCGCTCTGCTTTCTTTTACGTCTGCGTCTGCGTCGCATCTGCGTCGCTCGCTTTTGTTTACTGCTCAGATCTACATTTGCGCCCTGTGTTGACTTTTTACTTTGACAAACTTAAATACGTGTTTTGATTTGTCGTAATGCTCAGATGTCGACTTTTTCAACTTAGTGCATGTCAACTTCGCTCAGATACGCCATCTTCGCTCTGTCTCCAAATTAAATCAGATCGCCATCTTCGCTCTGCATCCGAATTTGTCTCAGATACGTCTGGATCGTTTTGTTTTTCTTGTATTTGATCTCACTATGTTTGTTATACATCAAAATCATTTTTATGTAAAGTCATTTTGACTTAACATTGTAAACATTGAAGAGATAGTGAAATCTTAGAAAGACTTCTGAGGACTGGACGTAGCCCACGGTTTGGGGTGAACCAGTATAAAATCACTGTGTCAACTTCTACTCTACTCTATCTCTTTTTAAGTTCAAAGTTTTGTTATTACTTAGTTTTCGAAACAAGTTTTCAAGTTTTGATCAAGTTGAACTTACTGAAGTTTCTTTGAAAAGAATTTTTTTAACAAAACGTTTTCTGAAAAGTTTACAAAAAGGGGAATACGCTATTAAACCCCCCCTTCTCGTGTATTCATTATCGTATTATAAGCATTGTAATAACGTGTGATTTACTTCAATTGGTATCAGAGCCTGGTATCCAAGGATCACTGTAGCAAAGTGTGGAGCAAAGATAATGGCAGAATCACATATATACATTGCAGAAGGTGCCTCAGTCATTAGACCTCCAGCATTCAACGGAGAAGACTATCATTACTGGAAAGATAGAATTCGGCTGTTCATAGAGTCTACTCATGTCGACCTTTGGGATGTGATAGAGAATGAACCATATAGACCAGTAGATGAAGATGGAAATATTATTCCACGGACCAGATGGACGGTTGACCAAAAGGCAAGAATTCAGTTGAACTCAAAGGCGAAATTTTTCTTGACGTGTGCCCTGAGCAGGAGTGAGTATGATAAAGTCCACGGATGCGACACTGCAAAGGAGATGTGGGACACACTATCCATCACTCATGAAGGCGTAAACCAAGTCAAAGAATCCAAGATAAGCATTCTTGTGCACCAGCACGAGCTTTTCAAGATGAAAGAAGAAGAATCTATTGATCAAATGTTTGGAAGATTTCAAGCAATCGTCAATGGATTGAAAGCCCTTGGAAGAACGTACAATAACTAAGATCATGTACGAAATATATTAAGAAGTTTTCCGAAGAGGTGGAGACCAAAAGTTACTGCGATGCAGGAAGCTAAGGATTTAAGCGTGCTAAAGTTTGACGAGTTGCTTGGATCACTGAAGATTCATGATGTAAAGCTCGATGTTGAAGACAAGCCCAAGCGGGACAAGTCAATCGCACTGAAGGCCGGACAGAAGAATCACAAGACTCAAAGAAGGAGAAAGCCATCGAAAGCATTAAAGGTTGAAGAATCAAAGAATGATGGCTCAAATGAATCAGAACAAGAGTCAAGTGATGAAGATGACGAATTATCTTTCATTTCCCGGAAGATAAGACGGATGTGGAAGAAGAAGTCCAAAGGAAGCCAACTCTTCAAGAAGAATAGCAAAGATGATGGCAAAGTCGAAAAGACATCTATCATATGCTACGAGTGTAATCAACCTGGGCATTACAAGTCCGAATGTCATACTCTGAAGAAGAAACCAAAGAAGAGTAGAGAAGGCAAGAAAAGCATGAAGGGAACTTAGGAAGATCTAGATTCATCAGAATCAGATACAAATTCTGAAACAGCTGAACATGCGAATATCTACCTAGTAGCCGAGGAAGAAAGCGATGAGGAGGTAACTTCTGAATACGATAACTTGCATGATGCTTATTCAGAACTATTAGAAGATTCTCATGCTATTCTGAAACAGTATAAACTGTTAAAGAAGAAGTATGTAGAAAATCTTAAACATATAGAAGAAATAGAGAGAGAAAATATTTGTTTAAAGAAACAACTAGAGAAGAAAAAGAAAGTTGTAGATAAATCTGATGAGATAAATCAGTTAAAGCTTAGAATTAAGAGTCTTTCATCTGATTTAGCTACCTTCACTGAGAGTACAAAGAAAATGAATGAGATGCTAGGAAAATGTAGACATCCGAGTGATAAAACCGGATTAGGGTTTACGAATAATAAGTCTCATTATGGTAGAAAGCCTTTTTCTCAAAATAAAAGGTATTACCAAACACGTATTCATCAACAATCTAGTAAAAGGCATCAAAGGACTCATTATGTGAATATTACTAACCAGAAAGGACCCAAGAAAATATGGGTACCAAAGAGTAAAATAGTTTATCCTACAGATATCCTTCCTTGGAAGATACAACAAGCACCGTTGGTATTTAGACAGTGGTTGCTCGCGACATATGATGGAAAGAAGGTCTATGTTCCTAGATCTTCAGTATAAGAAGGGAGGATCGGTGACTTTCAGAGATAACCAGCAGGGCAAGATAATTGGAATCGGTAAAATAGGTAAAGATTCCTTTGCATGCGTAGATAATGTACTGCTTGTTGATCGTCTAAAACACAATTGATAAGTGTTAGTCAATTGTGTGATTCTGGTTTCTTAGTCACATTCAATCAAAATCTTTGTGAAGTCAGAAACAAAGACGGGTCTGTATTCTTTTCTGCCAAGAGAAGAAATAACCTTTATAAAATTGATTTAGAAGAGTTTCAAAATCAAAATGTTTAATGTTTTTTCTCTTCTGAAGAAGAAAGACTAATCTGGCATAAAAAGCTAGGTCATGTCTCTTTTAAACATATTTCAAAGTTGGAAAAATATGATTTGGTAAGAGGTTTACCAAAAATGGGTTTTGACAAAGAATTTTTCTGTGAAAGTTGTTTGAAAGGGAAACAAGTTAAAACATCGTTTTCTTCTAAAAATTTTGTAACATCTTCTAGACCATTAGAGTTGTTACATATGGATTTATTTGGTCCAACTAGGACAATAAGTCTTGGCGGAAAGAAATATGGACTTGTTATTGTTGATGACTTTACTAGGTTTTGTTGGATATTTTTTTTGTCACACAAGGATGAGTCTTTTAAGTGTTCTAGGACCCTTTCTAGAAAATTACAAATTGAAAAAGGAGTACCTATAGCCAGTATCAGGAGTGATCATGGTGGAGAGTTTGAGAATGAGAAGTTTAGATTATTCTGTGAGGAGAATGGAATTTTTCATAATTTCTCTGCTCCTAGGACCCCACAACAGAATGGAATTGTTGAAAGGAAGAACAGGATGATTCAAGAGATGGCATGGACTATGTTGTGTGAGATGAATCTTCCTAAGTACTTATGGGTAAACGCTATGAATACAGCATGCTATATTCAGAATAGAATACTGTTGCGACCTCTGTTGAAGAAGACTCCTTATGAGTTATGGAATGGAAGGAGACCGAACATATCATACTTTCATCCATTCAGTTGCAAGTGCTCTATTCTGAATACAAAAGAGTTGATGGATAAGTTCGATTCAAAGACCTATTCAGGAATTTTTCTAGGCTACTCATCATCATCTAAGGCATTTTGGGTATATAACCTTATCTCAAAGACATTTGAGGAAACCATCCATGTTAAGTTTGATGATCGTTCCCGACCCCATAAGGAAGATGACATGGAGAGTGAAGGTCCTTCAAAGAACTTAGATGGTACAACAGAAACTCCATCATCAGGAACTCAAGTAGACAAGGTTGAGGATATTCCAAAAACTAGTGGATTAAAAAGATATTGGAAATATAGGAGTTCTTATCCAGAAGAGCTAATTATCGGAGAGACCTTAGAAGGAGTTAGAACAAGGTCCAAATTCAGAAGAGAAGCTAATGTGGCTTTCATCTCTGAAATAGAGCCTAAGAAGATTGAGGAAGCCCTTCAGGACGAAGCTTGGGTTTTAGCCATGCAAGAAGAGCTGAATCAGTTTACTAGGAATAATGTTTGATCCTTAGTTCCAAAACCCTCGAAGAAATCCATTATAGGAACCAGATAGGTTTTTAAGAATAAGTTAGACGAATCAGGTAGAGTGAGCCGAAATAAGGCTAGATTAGTAGCGCAAGGCTATAATCAGCAAGAAGGAATAGAATACAATGAGACATATGCTCTAGTAGCAAGACTTGAAGCTATTAGGATATTGCTGGCATATGTTGTTTGTCATGATATAAAGCTTTTTCATATGGATGTGAAGAGTGCTTTTCTGAATGGTTTTATAGATGAAGAGGTGTATGTTAAGCAACCTCCTAGTTTTGAGGATGTTAGGAATCCAGATCATGTCTATAAACTTCATAAAGCTTTATACGGACTGAAGCAAGCTCCTAGAGCTTGGTATGATCGTCTAAGTACTTTTCTCTTAGAGAGTGGGTTTTGTAGAGGTCAAGTTGATAAGACGTTTTTTAGAAAGAATTATGAGAATGAGTTTATTTTAGTACAAATCTATGTTGATGATATTATTTTTGGTGCTACCTCAAAGAAGTTATGTATGAGTTTTGAGTGTATGATGAAAATGAGTTTGAGATGAGTATGATGGGTGAGTTAAAGTTCTTTCTTCGATTGCAAGTTACAAACCAAGAGAAAATCTTTATCCATCAACAAAATATTTGAAATAATTGTTGTGTAAATTTGATATGAATAATGTAAAGTCTATGGCCATCCGATGCATCCTTGAACCTTTTTCAAAGATGAATTTGGTAAGAAGGTGGATCAAACCTGTATAGAGGGATGATCGACTTTCATCGTATCTTATGCAAAGCGCACTGATATTCGCTCAGCGATGCTTATGTGCAGTGGTGGTTCGAGTTAATCTAGAGAGTCTCATTTTATTGCTATTAAAAGGATTATGATATATCTCGTAGGTACTATTGATCTTTGCTTAATGTTTGAGAAAGGTACAGATTTCAGGTTAATCGGATATTGCGATGTGGACTATGCCGGAGATAGAATTGAAAGGAAGAGCACTAATGGAGGATGTCACTTTCTTGGCTCAAATCTAGTTTCTTGGTCAAGCAAGAGATAAAGCTTAATCGCTCTATCAACTGCTGAAGCCGAGTACATGCCTGCCGCGAGCTGTTGTTCACAAACATTGTGGATTAAATATCAACTAGAATATTATTCAGTTCAAGAAAAGGAGATCCCAATCTATTGTGACAACACCAGTGCCATTAATCTATCAAAGAACCCAATACAACACTCAAGAGTAAAGCATATAGAAGTCAGACATCATTTATTGAGAGACTACGTTCAGAGAAAGGTGGTGAAACTACAGTTCATTGAAGCAGAGTACCAATGGCCAGACATCTTCACTAAACTATTGAGTGAAGAACGGTTCAAGGAAATCAGACGGAACCTTAATATGGTTATGTTAAATGACCAGTCAGACTAATAGATCGTCAAAGTTAAAGGCGTCAGAAACAGTGGTTTACAGCTAGTAACTTCTCTCACAAGGAAGTTGTGGAGGGAAAGTTACAGAGTCTTGAGGATTCCAACGATTCTAGAACACACCTGATAAGACCCTACGAGTAGTCTGAAATTGAAATCATTTCGATTACTCTCAAACACAGACGTTTCATCTCTCTCTCTCTAAAACTCTTGCAATCAACTTTACCTTTGAAGAACAACTTACCAGAGCTAGTTTCTATTTAGAATCAATGGAGCCAGCTATGATTTATGGAAGATATGTGGTCTTCGAATCTTTGAAGAAAGATAGTATGGATGTTGAACCAAAGATTGTAGAGGCTAGATAGAGAAAGTTTTCCAGGAACGGGAACCGGTGTATACTGATGAGGTATATAATTTTTGGAAGAATGCACAACTAGTAGATGACACCATTTTTTCCATAGTAGATAGGATATCTATTATTGTGACAAAGGAGATAATAGAGAAGGTGACTGAATTCTCATCGGTTGGAGAAACCTTGTCAAGCAAAGCCAAATGGATGACAAAGGTTGGTAGGAAGGAAGAAGATGTCAGTAAACAACTATATGGAGTTAATGACCTATCGGAGAGGAAGACCTCGAGTCTGGTCCCAAAGGCTAGGGTTCTTCATGCGATTCTGTTCAATTGCATTTTACCTAGATCAGGGTCAAGGCATTTAGTGACTACCTTGGATGAGCAATGCCTGTTCTACTTACTAAACCGTCGTCCCATAAATCTACCATTTCTAATTTTTCATTATATGGTTAAGGGGATGAAGGAAACTAACAGTTATCCTTACGGTATGCTACTCACGAGGATTTTTAGGGAATTTGGAGTCCTTCTTCATAGCGGTTTCAGAAGGACGATATCTATCAAAAGTTCTATTAACTCAGATACAATGAGGAGAATGGGCTTAAAGGTAGTGGTAAAAGAAGAAGCAGATTCTATGAAGAAAGTTAGAACTGAGGGGGAGCGGTTATTGAAGAAGTCTCCCGCTAAAAGTTCTAAATCTCAAGAAAGTTTGAGAATGCCCATAGAAGAAAGGAGAAAATTATCAGGAAGACCTTTGATAAAACAAGCGATTCCTCAAAGAGAAGTTAGCCTAGTTCGGAGGACAGATGAAGGTGCGTTGAAAAGAAAAGGGGATAATCTTCTGGGTGAAATTTCAAAGAAGGCGAGGAGATCACCTAGGATTCGTACTCTGAGACAACAGGAAGAGAAGAGAGCCAGAGAACAGAGTCAGGTAGAAATCTCTGAATCTCGCGCACCAAAGGCAACAAAATCTCTTGTCTCAATCCTACAAGAAGACTCAGCCAAACAAGCTAAGGAGACAGAGAAGAAGAGGAAGTTGGAGTCTAAGAAGCAGAAATGTAGCGCCCCCTTACCATAGGGTACGCACCGGGACACCTGTGAGTCGTTCCGACGCTACAGCAAGGAAGTGCTACGCTCGCAACTATCACTAAATCCTCGCATGGAATCACTATAATTAAACCGCATTATACAAATCACTAAAATTTAAAACCACAATATTTCTTTCATTTCACAATATCAATCCAAAATATAGACAAGTCTATCAGTCCCCTACAACTAAATACAATAATCCAAAAAGGGAAAACTGATAAAAACGTCTATACTAGGTCATCCCAAAAATATAGTCCCAAAAGAAGTCACCCCAACTGACCGACCTGCGATCCATCACTGCTCTTGATCACGAACGCACACTGTAGAAACGTCTAACACGGGAGCTAGAGCCTACTGACGCTGCCCTGAGAAATATATTGCAATGTTGGGTGAGTTTGCGAACTCAATGAGAAACCATCATCGATGGTTCACCCAACTCATGCATATACATCTAATATATATCTCATAGATATATTTTAACACAATTGATAACACTATAAACACTTTACACAATTTACACAGTTACACTATCACATATCAATTCACACTATGCACACATCACACGTATTCACAATTTCGCTACACTAACAAATGCATAATGTATGCAATTTCTCATTTTATGATGTTGTTGTGACTGAGCGACAATATTCATATTTTGGCAAGTAGGAGAGCCCTCAGGGTATGCACTACTGCCCACTCACTTTAGGAATAGGAGAGCCCTCTGGGTATACACTATTTCCTTTTTGGCCTTAGGCCCATTCACTGTTATCGAGCTTAAAGCTCTGATCACTAAGCTCTAGCCACAACTGATTAATTACCACTTATGTTCATGCTTAGCATGCACTAACACTTGCACAGTCTCTAACACATTTATCTCACTTCACTCGCTAATCACAATCAAAACACTTACTCACAATTTTATACGCTGATTCTCATTCACTTCACATTTATATCACTCACTTTGACACTTAATTCACACACATTCACAAAGACATTTAATCACATAAAAACTGAGGAACCAACTAGGTTACTCACCTGTAACTTCCGAGCTACTGCTGAAGTCCCAGCAATGTCCGTGGTGCGTCGATCCAACGCGCCTCTATAACAATTCAAATGAATTATCATCACCACTTGCTCAATTAATTCAATTCATCGATGCACATGTCTTAATTCAAACTATATGATGTATGATCATGATTTCCCAGCACTAAGACCCAAATCGCTATCTCGCTTCACAATCACAATTCACTATTCACTAGATCAATAGCATTCCCTTAAATTCAACTTCACTCACTCAAACTCTAATCATACTCATTAGTTACAACATAACTCTTTGGTCACATTAGAAACTATAATGGAGTCTCTTTCGATAATTGCAATCCCGTAAATTAAAATTCAAACTCTCAATCTTTATCACAATTATAGACCTCTTTTCTAGTTCATAACGAATCAAGTATCACCTTAATAGGAATACCACGCATCAAGATATCATCACAATCTTTGAAATATGTTCATAAAACATCTAGTTCATGTTCCCTCCACCAATACCCTTACTTTGATTCAATCAATCATTTTCAATTTAATACTAAAAACCATAAATTGTTTGTGGAGAGATAAGGAAATGTGTTAGGAATCCAATGCTTCAAGAATCAGGTCATTTGGAGCTCTATAGCTCAAGTTATCCTCAAACACCGATCTATGCATGATCGTTTTCCTTAAAATCGATTTTTGCTTCAGCTGGTTTTCGCTTCAGCTGATTTTCCTTCAGCTGATTTTTGCTTCAGCTGATTTTTGCTTCAGCTGATTTTCGCTTCAGCTGATTTTCCTTCAGCTGATTTTCGCTTCAGTTGATTTTCGCTTCACTGATTTTCCTTGGTGATTTTCGCTTGACTGATTTTTCCGTCTCGAACATATCCACTTATATAGATCATATCTTCTGACTCCGATATTCAAATTGGACAAACTTGGCATTTATCTCATAAAGAAAAGAGAGATCTACAACTTTTAAGAAGGAAATTTTGTCCAAATCTATCGATATCAAGTCCATATCGCCCCGCTTTTGCTTGGTGATTTTCCTTCACTGATTTTCGCTTCACTGATTTTTACATCGAGAACATGTCCACTTATATAGATCATATCTTTTGACTCCTATATTCAAATTGGACAAACTTGGCATCTATCTCATAGAGAAAAGAGAGATTTACAACTTTCAAGAAGGAAATTTTGTCCAAATCTATCGATATCAAGTCCATATCGTCTGCTTTCGCTTCAGCTGATTTTCCTTCAGCTGATTTTCCTTCAGCTGATTTTTCTGTCCAGAACATGTCCACTTATATAGATCATATCTTTTGACTCTGATATTCAAATTGGACAAACTTGGCATCTATCTCATAGATAAAAGAGAGATATACAACTTTCAAGAAGGAAATTTTGTCCAAATCTATCGATATCAAGTCCATATCGTCGCTTTTGCTTGACTGATTTTCCTTCACTGATTTTTCTGTCCGAACATGTCCACTTATATAGATCATATCTTTTGACTCCGATATTCAAATTGGACAAACTTGGCATCTATCTCATATAGAAAAGAGAGATCTATAACTTTCAAGAAGGAAATTTTGTCCAAATCTATCGATATGAAGTCCATATCGTCTGCTTTTGCTTCAGCTGATTTTCCTTCAGCTGATTTTCGCTTCAGCTGATTTTCCTTCAGCTGATTTTTACATCTGTCCAGAACATGTCCACTTATATAGATCATATCACCGAACACCAAAAGTTTTCTCAACAACTCATTTAACACTATAACATAATTTATTTCTCCCCAACTACCCAGTATTTATGAACAAACATATGAAATACATTTTTCCATGAAGATGATGAAATCTCTCAACTTTATTTCACAAATCCCAACAATGAGGATTTCTCTAACACTTACTGTTGAGAACTCAAACAAATCTTCAAGCCCTAAACTCCACACGAAAAGATCAGCTTCTGGTTTCTCCTTAGAGTCGAAAACACCAATGGCAGAGAAAGGTTGGTGAAAGAAAGGAAGAACACCAAAGTCCCTTAGAAGATATTTTGGGTGGGAAAGCTCTATGTCTCGGAGAGAGAGAAGTTTTTGAAAGAAAGGAATAAAGAAGGCTTGGACAAGACTTAACCCATCAGCACTCAAGGAATAGTGACCACCTACTCCTAGCTAGAGTACAAAGTCCAAGTACACATGTCACTTTTGTAAGTACAAGTCGACTTGTACATTGTGTAAGTCGACTTACACGTATTCAGTACCGATAAGTCGACTTGTACATGGGGTAAGTCGACTTATGCAAGGATGGTACTGTTTATATTGTGCCCTAAAGGCAATCCCCTTTAGCGCGTTTTATTCAAAGTCGTCTGCAGACTTTATGAATAAATAAAGAAAGGCATATTTCATTAATTTGATATTCATGAACAGTCTTTATGAATTGATATGGATCTTTAATCGAATTAATGAAGTCCATGATATATGACATAGCATGAAGGAAATTATGATGCGATCATACTATTGAGATTCCTATCATGTGCAATTATGTCAGTATCTAAATTATCCCTAGTCATAGGATTAATGAGACTGAACATCATTAATCCGGACAGACTAGCACATGTCATATTCCTTGATTGGATCAAGCAGTGGATCTCAGAAACTGTAAATATTGAGATATTTAGATTTGACATGTGGATGCTTAGTAAGGGTAGTAAGTACATTGGATGACCTGCCATGAGATCATCACATGGATATCCTATTTAAATGTCAGTGATAATCTCATCATAGCAATGGTGAAAGTATCCTTAGACTTGAGGTACTCAAGGATATCTTAGATACTGATTATGTGCTTTGACTCCATTCCTTGTTGCCTTCCAGAGGTCGCTCATAGGGTGGTGATTGGGTACAGCTTGAGGTATTCGAAGGTAATTGAGTAGCCAATAAAGGATTCACCACTTCTGAAATAGCAGAAGAGATACCCTGGCCTCTTGTCAGGATCATTACTTGAAGTCTTCGGCCGAAGCATAACTATGTCATGAAGAGTGTCTTCATGGACATATAAAGTAATGAGTCCTAAGACAGGAACTGATATCACTTGGGCTAGACTCAGTCTAGTGAGAGTTGACACATTGACCATACTCAGAACCAAGTGGGGTATAGGATGGTGAAAGGACGAATTGCACGGTAATTGTCTATGGAAGGGTTCGTGATCTGGTTCTTGATGAACTCATCAAACCGATTACTTTCCGGTCAATTAGGGGTCATGATTTGTTGCTAGACGCCGCTCATGACTTGCTCAGATTAATTGTTAATCTAAGTGGCCAACATAACCGGGAGCCTAAAGGGTCATACGCATAAGAGTGTCTCAGAGAATCTGTAAAATAGTATTGGACAGAGTTCCAATTATGGAGAGCATTAGGATTAAATGGATCCCAATGGAATTGAGATATGTCCCGATGAGATCGCGACATCAATATTGCTAAGAAAGGTTTCCGGAGCTGTTTCAACACCGGGGCCCGGTAGGCCGGTAGGACCGACCCCAGTTGGACTGGACCTTAGCAATTATATATTAATTGATTAATTAAATAAATAATTAATTAATTAAATATATATATATATATATTAGCCATGGTTGTCGTTGGAAAGTGGAATGGAGATGATAAGGTTTTAAAAGTCAAACCTTTATCATTTAATGCATTAATGAATGTAAGGCCATATGTCCACAAACGTGGAGAGCTCTCCTTGGCTTAGCTTTTCTATTGTGTTTAATGTGTTAAAAGACAAAAGAAAGGGGACCTATGGCAGAGCTTGGTGGCCGTGCGTGAGAGGTAGAGAGGAGAGATATGAGATAGCCAAAAATACTTAATGGTTAAGATATAATAAGGCTTCTCTCATCTTCTTCTCTACGATGGCTCACGAATTCACTTCCTACGCTTGCTCCATGTCTTTATTTTGTTTAAGAGAAACAGATAGAAGACTAAGGAGAAGCATGGGAGTCGTGAGTTTGAAGAGTGAGGAACGAAACCTTAAGAGTTAAGGTATTCGAAAGATGATTATCTAACTTCCTCTCTTTGGTGAGTCACGAAGTCTCCTCTCCTCCAAGGTGATTCCAACGTTCAATCCATGCTCTCCAGAGGACAGAGGTAGGGTCTAGCAGCCTTTATTCTGTTCTAGCTATTCCCGGGTCAAAGGGGTTTGTCCCGGTGAGTTTTTCTCGATCTGCGTGGATACCTTTAGAGGCAGTCTCTATTGGTCATTTAGGTTTGAGTTTGCATCTGACACATGGATCCTGGCTTCGGGAAGGTCCCGGTAACAAAAATTTTGTTTTCCACACCTGGTACATGTGATGTACCTCCCGGGATTTTCCTACAGTGGTATCAGAGCCACTTGTGTCGTGTATGAAACTAAAACCCTAGCTAGATCAGAAACCCTAATTGAATTTGATGTTGATGCATGTTTGCTGTCCAAAGTTCGAATTTATATAGGGATATGTTTCTCGAAATTTTTCTTCCCAGAATTGTTCATAACATGTTATAGTATATGTCTGTGAAAGATGAGAATTTATCATTTTTATTTGATATAGTTTTGCTAATTAATTCCCTAAAGTTTCGGATGCTGTCTTGTTGAACATTTCTGAAACAGGCATGCTTTTAAATTCGGGAATAAATTCTAGAAAAATTGTTTTTCGGATTGGTTTTCACCGAAACGTCCCTAAGATGTTTGTGAATGTCTCTGTGGATGGAAAATTGTTTTCAAGGTGATTTACTATTTATTTTCGAATTTATTGTATGTTGTTGGGAATAACTGTGTTAGTGAACACAGATTTTGAATCGGTTTTGTTGCTTAGGTTGCCTAAGTTTTTGATGGCTAAAAATCCTGAAAAAATTCATGCAGCATTTTCTGAACATGTAGTAACCTATTTAATTTTACCAGAATTTATTGAAATTGTTTCAATGATCATTTCGAGCAAAATGCAGAACTGGACAGTTTTGTGAAAATTGTTGGGACTGTTTTGCTTGGGATGATTGAATGTGCATTTTTCAGTTCCAATGCCTTGGATCATTTTTAATGTGATTGAAAATGTGATATCTTGATGTTGTATGCTTGCCAAAATGAATTGCTTGAAATTTGTTTTCCAAGAATTTTCGGATTCCGAATAGGTCACATTAGCGTCTCGTTAGTGTATTTCATTATCTTGTTTGTTTTGGCCGTCATAAATTTTGTGGCTTGTGCCGAAGTAATTTTGATAACGTATAGACTAGCTAGATATGCTTAGGGTGATAATTTGATGTTCCTAAATTGTTTGGATATCTTTGAGTAGTGACTCGTTTTTAAGCTTTTCATGTATGGTTTGACCATATAAGGCAATCATGATACAATGAAGTGTTCATTGGTACATCATATTAACAGATATTATCTTAGGTAAATTGGTGTTGTGAATTGAGATTGCATGGATTGAGGAATTAGCCGATTAGAAAATATAGCAATTTTAGCTGGATAAGGCGACTTGTGTTGGACAGAAGTCGACTTGTTCAAGGTCTTGCCATAAGTCGACTCAGATCATACAAGTTGACTTGTGCGTAAGCAGCGACATAAGGCGACTTGTATTGTACAAGGCGACTTGTCGTCAAGCGAGGAGCATTAGTGACTTCCATTCTGGTAAGTCGACTTGTGTGTTGAGTAACTGGACTTGAGGTCACGTAACTCGACTTAGACATGCTAAGGTGGGATGATGGATGATTATGAGGATTGATTCAATGTGATTGATGAAACCTAAATCATTCCATATAGTCATGGTGACTATAATCCCAGAGCTTGGATGAGACCAGAATTTCAAATCCCTCCTCGAAATATGAAAACTAACGCCTTCCATTAATATGGTAAGAACCAGAGTTCTTATAGAAATTTGGGTTGTCGGGCAAACTCAAGCTCACTCTATACAAATATGTTCGAACCATGAAAATGAGATTTTCGGATTAATGGGTCAGTTTTCCTAGAAGCGTTGATTTGTTGAGCAAACTCAAGGTCAACGTGGACAGAGGCGAAATTGGGTAGCATACGTCAGATGTATGCGCGTCAAGTGTTGATAACCCAATGTATGTGCGACATCAACTGTTGATAGCACTGGGCGATAGTTGTGTCTGAGATGTAATTGGTATGGCTGATACCTCCTGAGACTTAAGGTGGCTTGTTGGGCAAACCCAAGGTCATTCTCAAAGTCGGTTATCGATCATGCAATTGGTATGACCGATACCTACCGATTGACCTAAGGTATGGCTTGTTGGGCAAACCCAAGGTCATTCTTAGGAATGTCGGATATCGACTCACTAGGACATTCTTTCATAATTTTCTTTGGATTCGTAAAGAGGGTTATGGATTCTTAGAAACTAGTGGGAGCCATATGCATGTCATACAAGTCCTTATGATCATGCAGGCATTTCTATTCTAACATTCCTTCTCTCTATCGCATTTAGGTTGAAGACGTTTTTCAGTGTGATTTTACGCTCTTTCTCCTGGACTTAATTTTCTCAATTGGTTGAGAAATCTGAGAATTGTTCTCAGATCTGTGGAACTGGACTTTGTCCTAAATGTTCCACTTCTAATCCACTTCTTTGTTGATGTTTCTGACAGAGATCAAAAGTAGGAAGTACAGCCAAAAGAAAACCAAAGTAACTGCCCCAAAAGGATATTGCTTTCATTGTGCCAAGAACGGCCACTGGAGGCGAAACTGTAAAATCTATCTGGAGTTTCTGAAGCAGAAAAGGCATCAGATGCCTCAACTCCTTCAGATAATGGAGCAAGAGTTGCTGCATTAACCATAGAAACTTATGTCTTGTCATTCCCAGTGAGCTTGTATTCAAGTTAGATGATTGTCATTTTGTACCTGTTTTAACAAAGAACATATTGCATGTTTCTTGTTTAGATAGAGCTGGTTTCCATTGGACTTTTGGAAGCAATGGTTGTTCTATTAGTTCGAATGGAATGCTCTATGGTACTGGTACATTATGCAATAGAATTGACATATTAGATATGTCACATCCAGTCATGAATGTCAATGACGCGAAAAGACATAGAAGAGATAATTTAAAAGCAACTTACTTATGGCATTGTCGCCTTGGCCATATAAATGAGAGACACATCGCTAAGCTCCAAGAGTGGATGTTTAGGGTCATTTGATTGTGAATCATATGACACATGTGAATCTTGTTTATTAGGCAAGATGACTAAGTTACCTTTTAAGGGTAAGGGTGAACGAGCGACTGGAGTATTAGACCTAATACATTGAGATGTATGTGGTCCGATGTCCATCCATGCCAGAAATGGTTGTTTTACTTCATTGCCTTTATCATTTGAGTGTTCTCGATATCGGTGCACATGTCGATGAGATACAAATCTGAAGCATTTGAAAAGTTCAAATAATTCAGAAATGAAGTAGAAAACCAACTTGGTAAAAGTATCAAGCCATTGCGATCGGATCGTGGTGGGGAATGCTTAAACCAACAGGTTTTGAATTATCTCAGAGATAATGGGATTTTATCTCAATGGACTCCACCTTTTACGCCGCAGCATAATGGTGTGGCTGAAATGAGAAATCGAACCTTGTTAGACATAGTGCGATTAAGGATAGGTTTTGCACAGGTTTTGGGGGTATGTGCTCGAGACAGCTGTTTACTTGCTAAACAAAGTTCCATCAAAGACAGTTGATGTTACTCCATATGAGATGTGGACTAATGAAAATCTTATCTTTCTCATCTCGAAAGTTTGGGGTTGTCACCTTATATGAGGCGGACACGATCAAATACATTTGATGTAAGAGTGACAAGTGTTTGTTAAGTAGGATATCATGGGATATCAATTCTACCTTCTTTGAGGAACAAAAGTTGTTTGTTTCAAAGCATCTGTTTTCTTAGGAAAGAGTTTCTTTTACAAGAAGGCGGTGGCAGCAAAATTGAACTTGGAGAAGTTCAAGATGCTCGAAAAACACAGATCAATTGCTTGAACTCAAACCGTGACTCATACAGATGAAGTAATGATTCAACCTTCTACTACACAATAAAGTTTGTAGGTTTAGTAGGATACGACTTTGTTCCGAAATGTGGATTTCGTAAGTGAGCAGAATGACGTATTGCTCATAGAAAATGATGAGCACTGCTACCTATGAAGAGGTTACGAAGAGTTGAGTCGACACATGGCTCGTGCCATAAAATCTGAAATGGATTCCATGTATGAAAACCAAGTATGGACTTTGGTGCGTTGCACCTAAAGGAATAAAACCCACAGGTGCAAAGGGTTTTCATAATGAAAATCGACATGGATGGTAATCGATTACCTATAAAGCAAGGCTTATGGCCAAAGGATTTTAAATCACGCAGACAAGGAGTTGACTATGACGAGACCTTGACTAGTAGCAATGCTTAAATCCATTAGGATACTCCTAGCCATTGCCACTCATTATGAGTATGAAATATGGCGGATGGATGTGAAGGCAGTTTTCTGAGTGGAAATCAGCCGAGGATGTGTACGTGACACAACCGGAGGGCTTCACCTCTATGATGGCGAAAAGGTATGCAAGTTTCAGAAATCCATTTATGGATTGAAACAAGCATCCAGGAGTTGGAATATCCGTTTTGATGAGACAATCAAAGAGTTTGGTTTCTCACAAAATTCGAATGATCCTTGTGTGTATAAGAAGGTTCTTGGGACTGCAATCGTATTCCTTGTGTTATATGTAGATGACATATTGTTACTAAGAAACGGTGTCTCTATGCTACAATCTGTCAAGATTTGGTTGTCCAAACAATTTGCCATGAAAGACCTTGGTAAAGCAATAAAGATTTATAGAGATAAATCAAATGTTGCTTGGTCTTTCACAATCAACGTACATAGACAAAATGGACAAGATGCTAAAGAGGTTTAGCATGGAGCAATCCATCAGAGGATGCGCATGAGTATGATCCCGAATGCATCTACAGTAGGATCTATCATGTACGTATTGCTATGTATGAGACCCGATGTATCATATGCTCTAAGTGTTACGAGCAGATATCGATCGGATCCTGGTGAGGGTCACCAGGTGGCAGTCAAGAATATCCTTAAGTACTTGCGAAGAACTAAGGATGTTTTCTTGAGTTATGGAGATGGAAATCTCCAGTGGCGGCATCTGAGATCTAATGTTTAATCGATAGGATGATTTCGAATCACAATCGGGTTATATACATTCACTCTGAATAGCCGGCGATCGATTGGAAAGAGTTCAGACGGGAGACAACCGCCGATTCAACAACCGAGGCAGAGTACTTTACCGCGTGAGATGCGCAGAGGAAGCGATTTGGATAAAGAAGTTCATTCTTGAACTTGATGTGGTTCTAGCTGTGATGAGCCCATAGGATTGTATTGTGATACAATGGGGCTAGTCTTGCAGGAAAGGAACCAAGGGTTCAAAGATTGATCCAAACACGTACTCGCCGATTCCATCGATTCAAAATCATCCGTCGAGATGATGTCCGATAAAGAGAATTCTACAGAGCAAAGTGTTGCCGATCCGCTGACAAGGCCATTGTCACAGGAGAATTGTGATTCTCATGTACTCGCTTATGGTATTAGATACTAAGGCGATTGGCTTTAGGTCAGTGGGAGATTTGTAAGTACAAGTCGACTTGTACATTGTGTAAGTCGACTTACGTATTCGATTCAAGATCGATAAGTCGACTTGTACATGGGGTAAGTCGACTTATGCAAGGACGGCATCGTTTATATTGGCCCTAAAGGCAATCCCCTTTAGCGCGTTTTATTCAAAGTCGTCTGCAGACTTTATGAATAAATAAAGAAAGGCATATTTCATTAATTTGATATTCATGAACAGTCTTTATGAATTGATATGGATCTTTAATCGAATTAATGAAGTCCATGATATATGACATAGCGTGAAGGAAATTATGATGCGATCATACTATTGAGATTCCTATCATGTGCAATTATGTCAAGATCTAAATTATCCTAGTCATAGGATTAATGAGACTGGACATCATTAATCCGCATGACTAGCACATGCCATATTCCTCGATTGGATCAAGCGGTGGATCTCGAAGCGTAAATATTGAGATATTTAGATTTGACATGTGGATGCTTACTAAGGGTAGTAAGTACATTGGATGACCTGCCATGAGATCATCACATGGATATCCTATTTAAATGTCGGTGATAATCTCATCATAGAATGGTGCAAGTATCCTTAGACTTGAGGTACTCGAGGATATCTTGAATCTTGATTACGCTTTGACTCCATTCCTTGTTGCCTTCAGTCGATCATAGGGTGGTGATTGGGTACGACTTGAGGTATTCGAAGGTAATTGAGTAGCCAATAAAGGATTCACCACTTCTGAAATAGCAGAAGAGATACCCTGGCCTCTTGTCAGGATCATTACTTGAAGTCTTCGGCCGAAGCATAACTATGTCATGAAGAGTGTCTTCATGGACATATAAAGTAATGAGTCTAAGGCAGAACCGATATCACTAGGCTAGACTCGATCTAGTGAGAGTTGACACATTGACCATACTCAGAACCAAGTGGGGTGTAGGATGGTGAAAGGACGAATTGCACGGTAATTGTCTATGGAAGGGTTCGTGATCTGGTTCTTGATGAACTCATCAAACCGATTACTTTCCGGTCAATTAGGGGTCATGATTTGTTGCTAGACGCCGCTCATGACTTGCTCAGATTAATTGTTAATCTAAGTGGCCAACATAACCGGGAGCCTAAAGGGTCACACGCATAAGAGTGTCTCAGAGAATCTGTAAAATAGTATTGGACAGAGTTCCAATTATGGAGAGCATTAGGATTAAATGGATCCCAATGGAATTGGGATATGTCCCGATGAGATCGCGACATCAATATTGCTAAGAAAGATTTCCGGAGCTGTTTCAGCACCGGGGCCCGGTAGGTCGGTAGGACCGACCCCAGTTGGACTGGACCTTAGCAATTATATATTAATTGATTAATTAAATAATTAATTAATTAATTAATTATATATATTAGCCATGGTTGTCGTTGGAAAGTGGAAAGGAGATGATAAGGTTTGAAAAGTCAAACCTTTATCATTTAATGCATTAATGAATGTAAGGCCATATGTCCACAAACGTGGAGAGCTCTCCTTGGCTTAGCTTTTCTATTGTGTTTAATGTGTTAAAAGACAAAAGAAAGGGGACCTATGGCAGAGCTTGGTGGCCGTGCGTGAGAGGTAGAGAGGAGAGATATGAGATAGCCAAAAATACTTAATGGTTAAGATATAATAAGGCTTCTCTCATCTTCTTCTCTACGATGGCTCACGAATTCACTTCCTACGCTTGCTCCATGTCTTTATTTTGTTTAAGAGAAACAGATAGAAGACTAAGGAGAAGCATGGGAGTCGTGAGTTTGAAGAGTGAGGAACGAAACCTTAAGAGTTAAGGTATTCGAAAGATGATTATCTAACTTCCTCTCTTTGGTGAGTCACGAAGTCTCCTCTCCTCCAAGGTGATTCCAACGTTCAATCCATGCTCTCTAGAGGATAGAGGTAGGGTCTAGCAGCCTTTATTATGTTCTAGCTATTCCCGGGTCAAAGGCGTTTGTCCCGGTTAGTTTTTCTGATCTCTGCGTGGATACCTTTAGAGACAGTCTCTATTGGTTGTTTAGGTTTGAGTTTGCATACAGACACATGGATCCTGGCTTCGGGAAGGTCCCGGTAACAAAAATTTTGTTTTCCGCACCTGGTACATGTGATGTACCTCCCGGGATTTTCCTACAGTTGTATCAGAGCCACTTGTGTCGTGTATGAAACTAAAACCCTAGCTAGATCAGAAACCCTAATTGAATTTGATGTTGATGCATGTTTGCTGTCCAAATTTCGAATTTATATAGGGAAATGTTTCTCGAAATTTTTCTGCCCAGAATTTTTCATAACATGTTATAGTATATGTCTGTGAAAGATGAGAATTTATCATTTTTATTTGATATAGTTTTGCTAATTAATTCCCTAAAGTTTCGGATTCTGTCTTGTTGAACATTTCTGAAATAGGCATGCTTTTAAATTCGGGAATAAATTCTAGAAAAATTGTTTTTCGGATTGGTTTTCACCGAAACGTCCCTAAGATGTTTTTGAATGTCTCTGTGGAGGGAAAATTGTTTTCAAGGTGATTTACTATTTATTTTCGAATTTCTTGTATGCTGTTGGGAATAACTGTGTTAGTGAACACAGATTTTGAATCGGCTTTGTTGCTTAGGTTGCCTAAGTTTTTGATGGCTAAAAATCCTGAAAAAATTCATGCATCATTTTCTGAACATGTAGTAACCTATGTAATTTTACCAGAATTTATTGAAAATGTTTCAATGATCATTTCGAGCAAAATACAGAACTGGACAGTTTTGTGAAAATTGTTGGGACTGTTTTGCTTGGGATGATTGAATGTGCATTTTTCAGTTCCAATTCCTTGGATCATTTTTAATGTGATTGAAAATGTGTTATCTTGATGTTGAATGCTTTCCAAAATGAATTGCTTGAAATTTGTTTTCCAAGAATTTTCGGATGCCGAATAGGTCACATTAGCGTCTCGTTAGTGTATTTCATTATCTTGTTTGTTTTGGCCGTCATAAATTTTGTGGCTTGTGCCGAAGTAATTTTGATAACGTATAGACTAGCTAGAGATGCTTAGGGTGATAATTTGGTGTTCCTAAATTGTTTGGATATCTTTGAGTAGTGACTCGTTTTCAAGCTTTTCATGTATGGTTTGACCATATAAGGCAATCATGATACAATGAAGTGTTCATTGGTACATCATATTAACAGATATTATCTTAGGTAAATTGGTGTTGTGAATTGAGATTGCATGGATTGAGGAATTAGCCGATTAGAAAGTATAGCAATTTTAGCTGGATAAGGCGACTTGTGTTGGACAGAAGTCGACTTGTTCAAGGTCTTACCATAAGTCGACTTGTATCATACAAGTTGACTTGTGCGTGGGCAGCAGCATAAGGCGACTTGTATTGTACAAGGCGACTTGTGCGTGGGCAGGAGCATTAGCTGACTTCCATTCCTGGTAAGTCGACTTGTGTGTTGAGTAATGCTGGACTTGTAGGTCCCTGTAACTCGACTTAGACATGCTAAGGTGGGATGATGGATGATTATGAGGATTGATTCAATGTGATTGATGAAACCTAAATCATTCCATATAGTCATGGTGACTATAATCCCAGAGCTTGGATGAGACCAGAATTTCAAATCCTCCTCGAAATATGAAAACTAACGCTTCCATTAATATGGTAAGAACCGAGTTCTTATAGAAATTTGGGTTGTTGGGCAAACTCAAGCTCACTCTATCTGAATATGTTGAACCATGAAAATGAGATTTTCGGATTAATGGGTCAGTTTTCCTAGAAGCGTTGATTTGTTGAGCAAACTCAAGGTCGGCGTGGGCGAGAGGCAAAATTGGGTAGCATACATCGGATGTATCGCGTCAGTGTTGATAACCCGATGTATATGCGACATCAACTGTTGATAACCTTTGGCGATAGTTATTGTCTCGAGATGTAATTGGTATGGTGATACCTCCACGAGACTTAAGGTGGCTTGTTGGGCAAACCCAAGGTCATTCTCAAAGTCGGTTATCGATCATGCAATTGGTATGACCGATACCTACCGATTGACCTAAGGTATGGCTTGTTGGCAAACCCAAGGTCATTCTTAGGAATGTCGGATATCGACTCACTAGGACATTCATCATAATTTTCTTTGGATTCAGTAAAGGGTTATGGATTCTTAGAAACTAGTGGGAGCCATATGCATGTCATACAAGTCCTTATGATCATGCAGGCATTTCTATTCTAACATTCCTTCTCTCTATCGCATTTAGGTTGAAGACGTTTTTCAGTGTGATTTTATGCTCTTTCTCCTGGACTTAATTTTCTCAATTGGTTGAGAAATCTGAGAATTGTTCTCAGATCTGTGGAACTGGACTTTGTCCTAAATGTTCCACTTCCTAATCCACTTGCTGTTGATGTTTCTGACAGAGATCAAAAAGTAGGAAGTACAGCCAAAAGAAAACCAAAGTAACTGCCCCAAAAGGATATTGCTTTCATTGTGCCAAGAATGGCCACTGAAGGCGAAACTGTAAAATCTATCTGGAGTTTCTGAAGCAGAAAAGGCATCAGATGCCTCAACTCCTTCAGATAATGGAGCAAGAGTTGCTGCATTAACCATAGACACTTATGTCTTGTCATTCCCAGTGAGCTTGTATTCAAGTTGGATGATTGTCATTTTGTACCTGTTTTAACAAAGAACATATTGCATGTTTCTTGTTTAGATAGAAATTTGGTTTCCATTGGACTTTTGGAAGCAATGGTTATTCTATTAGTTGAATGGAATGCTCTATGGTACTGGTACATTATGCAATAAATTGACATATTAGATATGTCACATCCAAATATGAATGTCAATGACGCGAAAAGACATAGAAGAGATAATTTAAAAGCAACTTACTTATGGCATTGTGCATGGCCATATAAATGAGAGACACATCGCTAAGCTCCAAGAGTGGATGTTTAGGGTCATTTGATTGTGAATCATATGACACATGTGAATCTTGTTTATTAGGCAAGATGACTAAGTTACCTTTTAAGGGTAAGGGTGAACGAGCGACTAGAGTATTAGACCTAATACATTGAGATGTATGTGGTCCGATGTCCATCCATGCCAGAAATGGTTGTTTTACTTCATTGCCTTTATCGCTAAGTGTTCTCGATATTGGTACCTGTATCTGATGAGATACAAATCTGAAGCATTTGAAAAGTTCAAATAATTCAGAAATGAAGTAGAAAACCAACTTGGTAAAAGTATCAAGCCATTGCGATCGGATCGTGGTGGGGAATGCTTAAACCAACAGGTTTTGAATTATCTCAGAGATAATGGGATTTTATCTCAATGGACTCCACCTTTACGCCATGAGATAATGGTGTGGCTGAAAGGAGAATTGAACCTTGTTAGACATAGTGCGATTAAGGATAGGTTTTGCACAGGTTTTGGGGGTATGTGCTCGAGACAGCTGTTTACTTGCTAAACAAAGTTCCATCAAAGACAGTTGATGTTACTCCATATGAGATGTGGACTAACAGAAAACCTTATCTTTCTCATCTGAAAGTTTGGGGTTGTCCTGCTTATATGAAGCGGACATATCAAATACATTTGATGTAAGAGTCGACAAGTGTTTGTTCCGTAGGATATCATGGGATATCAATTCTACCTTGCTGAGGAACAAAAGTTGTTTGTTTCAAAGCATGCTGTTTTCTTAGGGAAAGAGTTTCTTTTACAAGAAGACAGTGGCAGCAAAATTGAACTTGGAGAAGTTCAAGATGCTCGAACAAACACAGATCAATTGCCTGAACCTGAAACTGTGACTCATACAGATGAAGTAACAGTTCAACCTTCTACTACACAATAAAGTTTGTAGGTTTAGTAGGATACGACTTTATTCGAAATGTGGATTTCGTAAGTGAGCAGAATGACGTATTGCTCATAGAAAATGATGAGCTGCTACCTATGAAGAGGTTACGAAGAGTTGAGTCGACACGTGGCTCCGTGCCATAAAATGAAATGGATTCCATGTATGAAAACCAAGTATGGACTTTGGTCGTTGCACCTAAAGGAATAAAACCCACGAGGTGCAAAGGGGTTTCATAATGAAAATCGACATGGATGGTAATCGATTACCTATAAAGCAAGGCTTATGGCCAAAGATTTTAAATCATAGACAAGGAGTTGACTATGACGAGACCTTCACCTAAGTAGCAATGCTTAAATCCATTAGGATACTCCCAGCCATTGCCACTCATTATGAGTATGAAATATGGCGGATGGATGTGAAGACAGTTTTCTGAGTGGAAATCTAGCCGAGGATGTGTACGTGACACAACGGAGGGCTTCACCTCCTATGATGGCGAAAAGGTATGCAAGTTTCGAAATCCATTTATGGATTGAAACAAGCATCCAGAGTTGGAATATCCGTTTGATGAGACAATCAAAGAGTTTGGTTTCTCACAAAATTGAATGATCCTTGTGTGTACAAGAAGGTTCTTGGGACTGCAATCGTATTCCTTGTGTTATATGTAGATGACATATTGTTACAAAGAAACGATGTCTCTATGCTACAATCTGTCAAGATTTGGTTGTCCAAACAATTTGCCATGAAAGACCTTGGTAAAGCAATAAAGATTTATAGAGATAAATCAAATGTTGCTTGGTCTTTCACAATCAACGTACATAGACAAAATGGACAAGATGCTAAAGAGGTTTAGCATGGAGCAATCCATCGAGGATGATGCATGAGTATGATCCCGAATGCATCTACGGTGAGGATCTATCATACGTATTGCTATGTATGAGACCCGATGTATCATATGCTCTAAGTGTTACGGCGGATATCGATCGGATCTGGTGAGGGTCACGGTGGCGATCAAGAATATCCTTAAGTACTTGCGAAGAACTAAGGATGTTTTCTTGAGTTATGGAGATGGAAATCTCCAGTGGCGGCATCTGAGATGCTAATGTTTAATCGATAGGATGATTACGAATCACAATCGGGTTATATACATTCACTCGAATAAGCGCGGTGGTCGATTGGAAAGAGTTCAGACGGGGAGACAATCGCCGATTCAACAACCGAGGCAGAGTACTTTACCGCATGAGATGCGCAGAGGAAGCAGTTTGGATAAAGAAGTTCATTACTGAACTTGATGTGGTTCCTAGCTGTGATGAGCCCATAGGATTGTATTGTGATACAATGCGGCTAGTGCGCAGGGAAAGGAACCAAGGGTTCAGCATTGATCCAAACACGTACTCCGCCGATTCCATCTGATTCGAAAATCATCTGTCGAGATGATGTCCTGATAAAGAGAATTCCCACATAGCAAAGTGTTCCTGATCCGTTGACAAGGCCATTGTCACAGGAGAATTGTGATTCTCATGTACTCGCTTATGGTATTAGATACTAAGGCGATTGGCTTTAGGTCAAGTGGGAGATTTGTAAGTACAAGTCGACTTGTACATTGTGTAAGTCGACTTACGTATTCGATCGATAAGTCGACTTATACGTGGGGTAAGTCGACTTATGCAAGGACGTGATTGTTTATATTGTGCCCTAAAGGCAATCCCCTTTAGCGCGTTTTATTCAAAGTCGTCTGCAGACTTTATGAATAAATAAAGAAAGGCATATTTCATTAATTTGATATTCATGAACAGTCTTTATGAATTGATATGGATCTTTAATCGAATTAATGAAGTCCATGATATATGACATAGCATGAAGGAAATTATGATGCGATCATACTATTGAGATTCCTATCATGTGCAATTATGTCAGTATCTAAATTATCCCTAGTCATAGGATTAATGAGACTGGACATCATTAATCCGGACAGACTAGCACATGTCATATTCCTTGATTTGATCAAGCAGTGGATCTCAGAAACTGTAAATATTGAGATATTTAGATTTGACATGTGGATGCTTACTAAGGGTAGTAAGTACATTGGATGACCTGCCATGAGATCATCACATGGATATCCTATTTAAATGTCAGTGATAATCTCATCATAGCAATGGTGCAAGTATCCTTAGACTTGAGGTACTCAAGGATATCTTAGATACTGATTATGTGCTTTGACTCCATTCCTTGTTGCCTTCCAAAGGTCGCTCATAGGGTGGTGATTGGGTACAGCTTGAGGTATTCGAAGGTAATTGAGTAGCCAATAAAGGATTCACCACTTCTAAAATAGCAGAAGAGATACCACGCCTCGTCGGGATCATTACTTGAAGTCTTCTACGAAGCATAACTATGTCATGAAGAGTGTCTTCATGGACATATAAAGTAATGAGTCTAAGGCGAGGCGATATCACTTGGGCTAGACTCGATCTAGTGAGAGTTGACACATTGACCATACTCGTAACCAAGTGGGGTATAGGATGGTGAAAGGACGAATTGCGGTAATTGTCATGAAAGGGTTCGTGATCGGTTCTTGATGAACTCATCAAACCGACTACTTTCCGATCAATTGGGGTCATGATGTGTTGCTAGGCGCCGCTCATGACTTGCTCAGATTAATTGTTAATCTAAGTGGCCAACATAACCGGAGCCTAAAGGGTCACACGATAAAAGTGTCTCGAGAATCGTAAAATAGTATTGGATGAGTTCCAATTATGGAAACATTAGATTAAATGGATCCCAATGGAATTGGGATATGTCCCGATGAGATCGCGACATCAATATTGCTAAGAAAGGTTTAGGAGTGTTTGACTCGGGGCTGATAGGCAGTGGGGAATGACCCAGTTGGACTGGACCTTAGCAATTATATATTAATTGATTAATTAAATAATTAATTAATTAATTAATTAATTATATATTAGCCATGGTTGTCGTTGGAAAGTGGAATGGAGATGATATGGTTTGAAAAGTCAAACCTTTATCATTTAATGCATTAATGAATGTAAGGCCATATGTCCACAAACGTGGAGAGCTCTCCTTGGCTTAGCTTTTCTATTGTGTTTAATGTGTTAAAAGACAAAAGAAAGGGGACCTATGGAAGAGCTTGGTGGCCGTGCATGAGAGGTAGAGAGTAGAGATATGAGATAGCCAAAAATACTTAATGGTTAAGATATAATAAGGCTTCTCTCATCTTCTTCTCTACGATGGCTCACGAATTCACTTCCTACGCTTGCTCCATGTCTTTATTTTGTTTAAGAGAAACAGATAGAAGACTAAGGAGAAGCATGGGAGTCGTGAGTTTGAAGAGTGAGGAGCGAAACCTTAAGAGTTAAGGTATTGAAGATGATTATCTAACTTCCTCTCTTTGGTGAGTCACGAAGTCTCCTCTCCTCCAAGGTGATTCCAACGTTCAATCCATGCTCTCCAGAGGATGAGGTAGGGTCTAGCAGCCTTTATTATTCGTTTCTAGCTATTCCAGGTCAAAGGGTTTGTCGGTTAGTTTTTTCGATCTCTGCGTAGATACCTTTAGAGGCAGTCTCTATTGGCTGTTTAGGTTTGAGTTTGCATCTGATACATGGATCCACGGCTTCGGGAAGGTCCCGGTAACAAAAATTTTGTTTTCCGCACCTGGTATATGTGATGTACCTCCCAAGATTTTCCTACAACTTTCTTAATGAATAAACTCTAACTTAGTTACTTTTGAACTAACTCCATTTAGTTCTCCCCTTTCCAATATAACCAAACTATCTCCAAAACTTCATTTAATTTATTTCTTGCTCCCAACTATAAATATATCTTTCAATACACCATAACTTTACCAACATATACAAATACAATAATTCCACCAAAATTCAAAATTGCAAGATTTCACTAACCCAATTATTTCAACATTTTTAATAATCACAATTCACAAAATCATCTCAATTTCACTTTTCCAAACACAATCACTATCAAATGCCGGAACAATCATGAATGCATGTCACTATGTATATGCATGTGCAAAATGATCTATCTCTCTAAAATCAGAGGCCACAAAACACTCGATCACAAATTAAGCACTAACAACTCTACACTCATAACACGATGCTCATCGCATCGGTAACGAGATGTTACAAGAAATCTCAAGTTCAGAAAACTCCAAGACTGACTAAGGCAGTAGAGAAGACTGAAGCAATTAGTCGAAAGAAGAATGTGACTACTGCTGAGGAAGTTAGTCAAAAGAAGGATACTATAGATGCTGCTCAAAAGGAAAAGGAAATTGAGTATAGCTTAGTTCAGGAAACTCCCATTGTTGTTAAATAGGACGAACCAATGGAGCTTAGCCTAGTTCAGTTTACTCCTATTGATGATCAAACAGAGGCAACAGAAGATTTAAGCTTGGTACAGGTACCACATGAAGAATCTGATGAACCTAGTCTGGTTATATTCAACTTTTCTGAATTTTTGAGAAAGGATAAGTTGGAGATCAGACTGGTTGAATTTGTGACCAAGAGGAGTACTACAATTGCCATCTGTGATCAACCAAGAAGGAAGGTGAAGGTTGTCCTACAACCTATTGAGATAAATAGTGAGACATGGCATCTACTGAGTGAAGATGAGAAGAATTTTTATGATGCTTTGAAGGATGTTGCTACAAAGCCATACCCTTCAAAAATATCTAGTCAACCATGTACTATTTATCCAATAACAGAGAAGACGGTGATAAAGGTTGTACCGGACATTCAGGCGAGATTTCCTTTAGATTTGAATAAGGGGAAGATGAAGCTATATCCTGAAGGAATCAGTGATGATCTGTTCGCAGATCAGATTGAAGAAGAAGTGCGACGAATTGATGAAGCATGCACTTCAACGGAGAATACTGATGGAGAGGGGTGCAGTTTTACAGATAAGAATGAAGACTGTCCAATATAGGGAACATTGATTACAGGGACATTCATTGAGTTCCTTGTACAGACAGTAATGCGTATTAGGCCTCTATCTAATACACTGTCTATTGAAGCTGAAGGCATACCCCTGCAAGGAAGACAAGTGCTTATGCTACCTACTCCTTATGATTTAGATCTTCCGGACCCTAATCTATCCGTTCATCCACCAACTTTTGAGATTGTTGACGATTACATTCCATCCTCAGACGCATATGTTACCACAATTGTGTTCAAAGAACCCTCAGCTGATGATGATCAACTCTCCTCACCGATTGACTCGCAAGATAAAATCAGGAACTTGCGCAGAGACGTCAAGGAGATGAAGGAGATGATGAATGAAATGAAGAAGATGATGACAGAACTGCTGAAGAGTCATCGTCATTGATCATTTTTTATTATAACAAATAGGGGGAGAAGAGAATGGAAGGCAGCAATCGAAGAGTCTCAAAGGGTGTGATTGAAGGAGTCGATGACAAAGATAGGGGGAGGAAGAGGAAGATTAATAAAGACAAGACATTTTTTTAATGTTCTTTATATGTATAAGTTCGTTTTATGTATATGATTTGTTATCATCAAAAAGGGGGAGATTGTTGAGTCAAAATGACTTTACATATATATATGATTTTGATGAATAACAAAGAATAAAAAAGCAGACGTAGAAGTTAAAAAGCGAGCGCTTGCATACGAAGTTGAAAGCGAGCGCTTGAGCGAAGTTAAAAAAGCAAACGCAAACGCAGAAGTTGAAAAGTAGACGCAGACGCAGACGTAGAAGTTAAAAAGCAGATGCAGAAGTTCAAAAAGCAGACGCAGACGCAGAAGTTGAAAAACAGAGGCAGAAAAGCAGATGCAGACGTATAAGTTAAAAAGAAGACGCAGAAAAACAGACGCAGAATTCAAAAGCAGACGTAAGAGTCAGTTCGAGTTAGTTACAGAACTCAACTGATTAATCGTTTCTTTCAAGATTCAAAAAATAAGATTCAAGAAGCAAGATTCAAGAAGAAAGATTCAAGAAGCAGTTACAGACGAAGGCTATAAATATGAGTCGAAGTCGAAGATTAAAATGTTAGAGAATATTATTGAACTTACGCGAACGAAAAGTTTTTGTGAGATTATTGTGCGAAATAGCTTAGAGCTAGTATTGCTATAACATAGTTCAAATACTCTTGTAAGAAAGTTGTACAGATAGCCTGCAGAGGCTAAGAGTGAAAGAATACTGAGTGTAGAGACCTGAAGAGGCTCGAAAAGAATACTTGTAAACGTTGAAGAGATAGTGAAATCTTAGAAAGACTTCTGAGGACTGGACGTAGCCCACAGTTTGAGGTGACCAGTATAAAATCGCTGTGTCAACTTCTACTCTACTTTATCTCTTTTTAAGTTCAAAGTTTTGTTATTACTTAGTTTTCGAAACAAGTTTTCAAGTTTTGATCAAGTTGAACTTACTGAAGTTTCTGTGAAAGGAATTTTTTTAACAAAACTTTTTCTGAAAAGTTTGCAAAAAAGAGAATACACTATTCAACCCCCCTTCTCGTGTATTCATTATCGTATTATAAGCATTGTAATAACGTGTGATTTACTTCATGTCCTCCTTCAGGTATTTTATTTTATTTTATTTTTTTCTGTATACCACATCATTCTTATATTGTCTCATTTGCTTGCGGGTCCACCGGAAAAAGCCTCTCTACTTTTTAGGGCTAAGGCTGCGTACTATAGGACCTCCTCAGACCCTGCTTCATTGTGGGATTTCAGACTGGGTGATGATGATGATGATGAATTGATTAAATGTTTATAACTTTCTCATAACATATTAAATGAATTTATCGACTTTTTAAAACCTTGATTAACTATGATATTTAATTAGTAACAAAACATTTTACATTTTAAAATTTTATTTAATCTCTTGTTTTTATCATTTCATAATTTTAGTAACTAAATTTACCTATTTCTTTTATATTAAATTTATATATTTTTAATATAAATTAATAAATATAAATATTCATAATCTTGCAACAAAATTTTAAATTACAAAGTATTTATTTATTTTCAACTTATTTTTATATTCTACCTTTTATATTTTCAATATAATATATTTAAATATTTTATAAAATTTGCCTTTGATATTTAAATGTTCTATAATTTAATTACTAGTTTTTATGAATTACAAATTTAGAATATTTATATTTTAATAACAAATTTTAAATTTTGAGATATTGTAATTTCAAATTTTACAAATTTTCACATTTAGTCACACATTCAAATTATAATAATATAACCGAATTGGTTCTGCCGGATTCTGGTGGAACTGAATGTTACCGTTTGGATCCGTAGAGTTGGTTGGTCCTTGCAAGAGCTTCGGCTTTGAAGGTTCCTGCAAAACAAGGAAGGCACGTCGGGGGTTGTTTCCCGATAAGCCCCTCCGACGCTCAAGTCAGTCTCTTTTGGCGAAGGTGAGGTTGCTTTATGCAGAGAAAACTAGGTTATGATTACCAACCCCTGTTATGGTATAATTATACCTTATATATGGAGCAATAGCTAGGTTTAGGTCTTTACGTATGCATGGGAGACTCTTACATGCGAATGGGCCAAGGAGATCGTGGATTGGACCTGGGCTTGGCATAGATACAAGACTGATACTTGAAGAACGGACCGATTGGCCCACGGGTCGTTAGGACTGGGTGTGGACCCAGCACGACCGACCCGACCACGAATAAATTAATAGGATAATATTACTACGCATATGCGATGGGCAGTATTACTCTGCTAGTCTAACTCTATGAAGACTACCACTTTCTCCCGCATCCTTTTCTTAGCATAGCCCGTCAAATTGAATTCAACATCGGAGGCCATTCCTTTCCTCGGACTATTCAGATTAAATGGTTTTACACGATTCGAAATCAAACTGAAACAAATCTATGGTCTATGAACTTAACAATAAGACCCAAATACGACAAATGCTCGTGACTCGTGAGTGATTAAAGTTACTTCGCCTTTGAATCAAATAAATTTACTTTATTAAAATTCTATCCCTTGAAAAACTACAAGAGTAAGACATATACTTGACGTATCAACTGCTCCCTTCCAAATTATGTGAAAATCAAAATACTATCATTATTTAAATGTTATTTCTGCCTCAACGTTGTCGTTTTAATATCATCTACTGACCTAAACTAATTAACAATAAGCTCGAAAGTTAGCGGAGGACCACATGTGTCCCATTTTAGCAGGTGCCCACATCTTTCCCACCTTGCCAACAATAAATTACAAGCGTTGCTTAGCCCTGCCCATTTTGATTTTGGTTTAAGATTGGTTAAGCGGGTTACAGGTGAGTTACGGGCGAGTCATAAGTCAAAACAGTTCAACCCAACTGAGCTGAGCTGGGCTGACATGTGACCGCTCCACTATGACCCATCTAGCTACGGATCGGGCTATAAGCCGGTCAGCTCCAATTGGTTGAGCAGGGACCATCTAATGAAGGAGTTGGTGGGACCCGACCTGCCATTGACGGTTAGTAGCTTTATCGATCCATCGAATTCATATCGTTCCATAGATTTCATCGACTGTGTTGTTAGAAAAAATAAACACGAGAAAATATAATCACAAAGATCATATCAAACAGGACCAGTTCATATACATATAAAACAAAGAATCACCTACTTGAATTCTTGTTGTAATTCCACCAGTTAAAGAACTTTTACTTCCTTCTCTTTTTCGTTTAGAAGTTTTCGTTTTTTCAGATATATCATATCTGTTGTATCGTTGTTTTTTAGATGCTACACCTTTAACTACCCTTGGTAGTTATGAAAGGGAAAATGACTTTAATAGCTCTCATGGGTGTATTAAATTCATTATCTCCCACTCACATATGAGAGGTTTTAATCTAATTTGAAAAAAACAAACAAACTCTCTGCAGTTCTCATACTTGTTCAATAACCGGTATGACCCGCATAAGACTAGAGTACAGTGCTATATATTTGTTAGGAGTATATGACATCTCAATTTAGCAAATTTATCCTGGGACTTATTGGTCATTGAGTAGACATTGTATGCTACATCCTAGGACATATCTCGCATTTGCGTTTTTTCCTTTAATCTTATTTAGTTTCTTGAGTCATAACTATATTCAAGTTCTCTACTAAAAAGACGATGGCCATCTATAAATATTTTTCATGTGAGTCAATGATCTAAATTAAATGACCTTCCTCTATTCTCAATTTTCTTTTGAATTAAATTTAATTTGCTTTCCTAGAATTATTCTATAAGATCGCATCTTTCGTGATCTTTTGGTAATAACATAAAGTAGCAAACCTTAAATTCAATTCTCAAGAATGAAACAAGAGTCATAAGCGTATATGATGAGATTCTTCTTATCCTCAAGAGTCTCACACAATGTAAGATGAGATCTTGCAACTTACATTAATCCCTTTTTTTTATGGTTAGTTGTGCACACATGGTACGAGTCATATGCTACGGTATTTACCCATTTCATTTAACTTGAACATCTTTCATTTAAAAAATACCATACAGATGATAGTTCAAACATACTCAATGTTTAACTTGAATTCACTTATCTACTAAAAAAACTTTTTCAGAACTCACATCTAGCAATGTAAGATAGATATAGTGATTAACAAATCACGTTGAACCAATTTCTTTGCGACATTTATAGTTTAAGTTTCTAGCTCTCAATTATCACCTAGATAATAAACTTTACACATGCCTCATCTCTAGCGAGCATAAAACACTAGAGGTGATTTCCCGTGTGAGAAAGCCAATCTATAATCTGTCTCATATAATTATGATTCATCCAAAAAACATATTTTTACATAAACATATATATTCATGAATCAAATGATACACAATGTATAATCTTCATCATGCAGTATATTCAAGCATATGGCATTCGATTAAGTGAACATACATAGAGAAATGTTTATCAGTACATTTCGACATCTACGTAGTCCTAGTGACTTTACATACCCAATATATAAATCTCTAGAAATTGGCTTTGTCAATGGGTCTGCTATCGTATCTCGCATAGATATATATCTCATGTTCACTTCTCCTCGTGCAACTATATCTTTCACATAATTATACTTAGTATCTTTGTGCTTTGTCTTATAATGAAATTTGGGGTCTCTAGTATAAAAGATAGCAGCTTGACTATCACAGTTGATAGTCACTGGATTAATTTTGCTTTTAGTGACTCCCAAATGCACTAAGAATCGATAAAGCCACACAATCTCTTGTACCGCAGTTGAGAATCCTATAAATTCAGCTTCCATTGTGGATAATGCAACGCAAGATTGTTTCTTACTTTTTCAAGATATTGCTCCATGGTTTAGTATGAATACATATCTTAAGGTAGATTTTCTTTCATCTAAATCTCCTCCACATCCTGAATTTGTATACCCTTGTATACATAGATCATTACCTTGATAACATAATACATAGTCCACGGTTCCCTTTTGATACCTCAATATTCTCTTTACTGCTTTCCAATGTGCTTGGCCTGGATTTGACTGATATCTGCTCACCACCTCAATAGCGTAACAAATATCTGGTCTTGTACACATCATTGTGTACATAAGACTTCCAACTGCACTAGAGTAGGGAACATTCTTCTTTTGTTCCCTTTCTTGTGGTGCAGACGGGTAATTTCTCTTACTAAGGCCTTCATTTTTAGCAATAGGATTATCAATTGATTTGCAATCTTGCATATGGAATCGTTCAAGAATTCTTTGAATGTACATCGCTTATTAAAGCGATAATAATCTCTTCGAACGATCTCTTGAATCTTGATTCCAAGAATGTATGCCGCATCACCCATGTCTTTCATTTCAAATTCAGATGATAACCAATCTTTGATTTGCGTAAGAAACACATAGTCATTACAAGCAATCAATATATCATCCATATATAAAGATAAAATCATGACTTATCTTTGAATCTCTTAACATACACACAATGGTTTTCATTGATCATTTGAAAATCTTACGAAATGATTACGTTATGAAAACGAATATACCATTGTCTTGAAGACTACTTCAGGCCATAAATTAATTTTAATAATCGACATACTTTATTTTCTTGATCTGCCTCGATGAAACCTTCAAGTTGCTCCATATAGATTTCTTCATCTAATTCTCCATTGAGAAAAGCAGTTTTTACATCCATTTGATGTAATTCAAGATACATACTAATTACTATAGCTAGAGTAAGAAGAATTGAAGCAAACTTCACAATAGGTGAAAATATTTCCTCGTAATCAATTCCCTCATGTTGTGTGTATCCTTTTGCTACAAGACGTGTCTTATATCTTTTGATATTGCCATCAGCTTTTCGTTTAATTTTGAGAACCCACTTGTTCCCAATCGTTTTATGCCCTTCAGGGAGATCAACCAAGTCCTATACTTGATTTGAGCTTAAAGAAACCATTTCTTCTATCGTTGCTTTCATCCATTCTTCTTTAGTAGCGCCAGTAAGAGCCTCATTTATATTCCTTAGCTCTTGTTTCTCTTACAAAACAATCTTATTAATTTCTCCTTCAATCTCAAAATGATGTTGAGGAATTATTCCTCGATTACTTTGTCTTAACCGAGGTTCATCATAAACAAATTCATGATTGATCTGATTGCTCCCACTCGAATCATTCATTATAAAGAACCTTTCTATGGAATTGCTCCCACTTGGTTGAAGTTTACCATCTTGATTCTTCATAACAGAATCATTATGATCAAGCGCCGCATATAACAATAGGTCTTTACCTATTTCGTTTTGTTTGGGAAAATCATTCTCTAAGAATGTTACATCTCATGATTCAAATTTAGTTACATGTCCATTACCTTGTTCACTAATGAACACATATCCTTTTGAGTATTCTGAATATCTAACAAAAATTCTTTTTCTCCCTCTTGGGCCTAATTTCCCATGTTTATGAGAGAGATCATGAATATAGGTTGCACACCCCGAAGGTCTAAGACTTGACATGTTAGGTCTCCTACTAGTCCGCAACTCATATGGTGTGCTAGTAACTGATTTTGTGGGTACACGATTAAGTACATGGGTGGTTATAGCAATGCATCACCCCAAAAGATGATTAGTAGATTTGCTTAGGCCATCATGGACCTAATCATTTCTAATAACGTCCTATTTCGTCTTTCAACGACTCCATTTTGTTATTGGGTTCTTGGAATTGTTAATTACCTTTCTATTCCTTTCTTACCACATAAAGCCTTGAACTTTTTTGACAAGTATTATTGTCCACGATCAGTTCGTAATGCTTTTATTTTCTTATCTAATTGATTCTCAACCAAGTTCATGCATTTTATGAAACAATCGAATGCTTCTGATTTATGAGAAATCAAATAGATATGACCATACCGAGTATAGTCATCTATGAATGTGATGAAATAAATTGCCCCACATCTAGTTAGTCATCTATAAACGTGATGAAATAAATTGCCCCACGTCTAGCCCTTACATTCATTGAACCATAGATGTCAGAATGAATTAGTTGTAATAGCTATAAATCGTGTTCCCTTTCTAAATGGCTTTCGTGCCATTTTACCAGCTAAACAATGCTCATATGTAGGTAGATCTATTTGACTTAGATTACCTAAAAGTCCTTCTTTAGCTAATCGACTAATTCAATTTTGACCAATATGGAATAGTCTAGCATGCCAAAAAGTTGCATCATTATTGGAATTACTAGATGTAAAAAATGAATAACTAATATTATTATTTTCCTTTAACACATCTAGTACAATAAAACCATCCAATAAAAAACCATGACCATAATTAATAGATCCAAGATACAAATCCATTACACCACTGTGGAAATTTACATTAAAACTAAGTTTAACTAACATCAATACAGATAAAAGATTTCTACGAATGTGTGGAGAAAATAATACTTCATGTAAGATAAGGGGTCGGCCTCCACGCATGTCCAATTTACATGTGTCAATTCCTTGTACAGAAAATTTGGAATTATCGCCTACATAAAGCCATCGACTACTATGTGGGAGTTTACGAAACTCAACGAAGGCATCACAATCCTTCGCTATATGGTTGGTTGCTCCTGAGTCTACAATCCACAAAGGATGTGATTCAGTTAGAAAAATAGAACAAGAAACATTCACAGAATAAATGTTTGGACTATAAAGTTGTACCTTCTTGGGGTCGGTACAATCTCGAACAAAGTGGCCTTTATTACCATAATTACAGTAACATGTTTCATGTTCTTCTTTTTAAAGGGACGTTTTCCGTTTCCACATTGATTCCATTTTGCCTTCTTGAATTCCTAAGGAGAGTGGTTGAATTTCTTATTCTTTTTCCACTTATATCCACCATAATGCTTGCGTTTCTTGTTTATAGCTCCATGTGAGCTAGAACTAACTACATATGCCTCAGAAGACATCTTTGAGGCTTCAAGCCGCTCTTCCTCTAAGATAAGATGCCTCGTAGCATCTTCCATTGTTTTGATGTTTTCATTATGAGTTAGGTGCATCTTCATATGTTCCCAACTCTAAGGCAATAAACGAATCACAACTTACACTTATTGATCATCAGATAGCTCATGACCAACATCATGTAACTCACTTACCATGTCGGACATTTTCCTCGAATGCTTTTGCATTATATCATCTGGGCGCTTCTTATAAGTATCAAACTTAATTGTAAGTGACCTCACTTTAGTCACTAAAGCACCTCCAAAATGAGCAGCCAATGCGGGCCACATGTCCTTTGTAATTTTGAATTTACGAAACTCACGCATGGTATCATTATCCATGCTACTCAACAACGTGATGCGAGCTAAAGAGTTCTTCTTTTTCCATAATTCATATACATCACGATCCCTTCTATGTTGGGCTGTTGTGCCCTCTTCAGGAACGCCCACGGTTAAGTTTAATGGCTCAAAAGCCTCTTATTCTTCCAGTACATAATAGATTTTCGTACTTTAGATTTCATAATTGTCACCATTGAGTTTCTCACCCCTATTGAGTTCAGCAACAATATTTTTTGAAGTGGTAGCCATTTTGAAACACTAAGTTTCTATAATAAGAACGAAATATATATGCACGTTAATGTCACATTAATCGTTCATAGAGTAAATAATTTGATCACAATTGCTTATGAAATCAAAAGTCCATAAATGTGTTCAATCATCATTCATACAACAATCGAATCCTAATTACTTTACTCTAGATGAATTCCTATATATAAAATTCATGTAAACTTATTAAGACTTTGTTTTTATAAAACAACATATTGTTTTAATTGTGTTTTAACCTATAAACAGTCTATAGGTAATGAACCCTACGCGGAAATGAGTTCACGAGTTCATCTGCACAGTTCGCGAAGCTCGATTTACAATAGCTTTGACTATTTCCATTGGAAGACTTATAGGATATAAAGTCCTAATCAATTCCCTTATATCATCACTAACAAATTATAAGTCTTCTCCTTAGGCATATTATTCCAGAGCATTCGTAATAGTTCGCCTTGAGGTTGAGGCAATGTCACAAGCAAAGTCATGTACTTGACTTAAATATCTGCGTAAGCTAGGCAACTTCCAAAATATAACCCTTGCATTATGTTATTAACTACAATAACATGTTGTGTTAGACTATCTGCAGGCATTAAACGCATGTTGACTAACTATGCATACATACTGCCAATTCGTCTCTTCTGTGCCTCACATTGAATAAGCTTAGGTGTATGATTAATAATAGACATTTTTCTAAAAAATAAAATTTCAAGAATCAGAAGAATATACAAAATAAAAAATTATTTTATCTAACATATAGCGAACTTATGCTCCTATATGGAAATAAATGAATTTTTTGTTTAATTGCTTTATTAACAATTTATTGAACTAATCAAATTATGCTATTAATATTTAATCAATTAGAAATTTACTTCTAATATAATCATATTCACATATGAATAATTCAAATTGTATTAGAAACTTATTTCTAATTTAAATTATAATTGAACTAATCAATTTTCTTAGTTTAATTAGAAACTAATTTCTAATGAAACTCTTTTTAATTTTAACTAAATTAATTAATTTTTAATTTTAATTTGAAACTAATTTAACGAAATTAATTAGTTTCAGTATTAGAAAACATATTTCTAATTCTTTATGTTACATTTAATTTAAAACATAAAAACTATTTGTTCAGTCTTTTATCTTATATATATATATATATATATATATATATATATATATATATATAAAAGACCAGAGGCACATGTCTTTTGTCTTAGTATACATATATGTTTAACAATGTAACTTTTGAGTTTCACAACCAATAGCCATTTTTCTCGATGCAACTTTTGAGAAAAAGACAAAAAACATGTGCCCCTTTCTTGTAGTTCTCTTCCTATGTTTTGTTTTCTGCTGTTTTTTTTCTTACTTCTTCTTTCTTATTCGTTTCTTCCTTTTCTCGTTACTGCTATCTTTAGATTCTTGCTTTTGGTAAACAGTTTAAAACTATAACAAAACCACACAACGAAGAAAATCCAAAAAAACTACTCAGCAACGAAAAATCCAAAACTAGACTTCAAACACAAAACTATTCTATTTTTCTTCGATTAGATTGGATTTTCACGAAAGGAAGGAAGAAAAAAAATCAAAAAATAACAAATGAAAGAGAAACTAAAACTCCAATAGTTAGCACAGAAGACAATTATAGAAGACAAGGTAATGTATAATAATAGTGCAAACCTTGATGACAAATTCATATAAAGTTTAACATAGATTCGTTAGCATGCATATAAACAAAAATACAATCATGCTCTGATACCAATGTTAGAAAAATAAATATGAGAAAACATAATCACAAAGAACATGTCAAAAAGGATATATTCATATGCATATGAAACAAAAAACTACCTACTTAAATTCTTGTTGTGATTCCACCGGTTAAAGAACTTTTACTTCCTTCTCTTTTTCGTTCAAAAGTTTTCTCTTCTTCTATCATAAGTTTTCGTTTTTCAGATATATCGCATCTGTTGTATCATTGTTTTTTAAATGCTACACCTTTAACTATCTTTGGTAATTATAAAAAGGAAAATGACTTTAATAGCCCTCATGAGTATATTTTAGCTTAGGACCACATGTGACCCATTTTAGCAGGTGCCCACATCTTTCCCACCTTGCCTACACTAAATTACAAGCGTGACTTAGCCCTGCCCTCTGTTATGGAACCCGAATCGGACCGGCCGGTCCGATCGGTGACCGGTCGGTGGTCCGGTCCAGTTTATCCCTAAAAAATGGTATGGAATTGACCCAGTTTGAACCGGTCAATTGACCGGTCGGACTGGTCCGACAATTTTTTTTAATTTTTTTGAATTTTTTAAATATTTTTAATATTATATATAATTAAATATAATTATTACGTCACACCGGTTCGACCGGTGGTTGAACCGGTCGAACCAGTCAAACCAATAACCAATAAGGCCACCGGTTCGATGACCGGTCCTAGTTTCAGAACATTGGCCCTGCCTATTTTGATTTTGGTTTAGGATTGGTTAATCGGGTTACAGGTGGGTAAGGGCGAGTCATAAGTCAAAACAGTTCAATCCAACTGAGCCGAGCTCGGCTGACCTGTGACCGCTCCACTATGACCCATCTGGCCACTATGACCCATCTGGCTACGGATAGGGCTATAAGCCAGTCAGCCCCAATTGGTTGAGCGCAGGCCACCTAATGAAAGAGATGGTGGAACCCGACCCGGACGGTTATTAGCTCCAACACTTCAGATCAACTAGATTTATCCAATGTTTTAAAAACCCCTTCGGACCGTCCGGTTAAATAGAAACCTCTGAACCGCTCATTGGTGGGTTCGGTTTTACCTACTAACCTCTCAGTATAAAAACCGGCGGTTTAACCTTTTTAGTCGGATCGACGGTCGGTCCGGTTTTATTTATACTCCGTTTGATCGAGGCTCGAGGCGTGTCCGTCGACTTCGATGATGGAGTTGGATTGGCGGGAGGAGAAGAAGCGTTGGGAGGCAAAGATGGTGGCGAGATCGGGAGGAGAGTCGATGTCAAAGTCGAAGTCGGTGTCGGTGTCGGAGGAGAAGGAGGAGTTGGTTGAGTGAGTCTTGAGGACTTGGAGGTGGAGGTAGAGGGAGGTCATAGACATTATTGAAGTTCTTGGTCGTGGTTGAGGTTTCATCTTCTTCTTTGGTGGGCAATGGATGTGAGGATGGGATTGTTGTGGGCGGGCATTTGAGAAGCTCTTCCAAAGATGGTAGACATCTAAGCTCTTGGTAGTTGTGCCATCGGTCTTTGGGCGTATTTGATGGTAGGAGAGTAATAACATTTTCTTTTTAGTTTTGATTTGTTTAGTGAGGAGGCGAAAGAAGAAATGGAAGGATCAGGAATCAAGTGAGTTTAAATTTTGTGTGGTTCAAAATATAATTTTAATTTTAATTATTATTTTAATATTTATATTAAACTTATATTTATTTATTATTAATTCATTATATAATAATAGACATTGATGTATTTTGTTTCAATAATATATTTTATTTTACTTATTTTATAAGTTTCTTACTTATTTATTATATCTAGGTTTTATAGCGGTTCATTCTAGTTGAGCATAAAGCCTTAAGCCTTTCCTTCGATTAGGTTTAATGTCCGTCAAACTTTTAAAACATTGGATTTATCAGTTGGGGCTCAAAGCCTTAAGGTCCAGCTCGTATTCTGTCATACAGAAGGTATAAACGGTTCTCCGTCATATCGGTCCATAGATTTCATCGACTGTATCGTTGTCTACGCTTATCTATATTTATCTTAGTGTTTTACAGTTGCAGATAAACCTTTTCCTTCAATCTCATAGCAACCTTGGAATTTTCTCTTTCTTATTGAAAAAGTCGGCAATGGCTAAGAAAGGTGGAATTTTTGATTTGGAGACACACTTTGCCTTCTATGGAGCATACCACGGAAACCCAGTTAACATTTTTATTCACACGTTGTTTGTTTGGCCCATTGTCTTCACTTCCCTTATGCTCTTGTACTTTACACCTTCTGTTGTTGACATATCTCAATTTGGGATTGTTGATCACGGGCTGGTGTTGAACTTTGGCTTCTTTTTCACACTAATTTATGCCGTCTTTTACGTGTTGTTGGATAAGAAAGCTGGGGTTTTGGCTGCTTTGCTTTGCTTTGCTTGTTGGGTTGGTGCCAGTTTCCTTTCTGGGAGGCTTGGATTTTCTCAGACTTGGAAGGTAAGTTTTAGTTCCAAGTTGTGTTAGCGGCTGTTTGATTTCTAACAAGGCTAGTGAAAATGAAGGGATATTCCATGTTTCATTATATTTTCTTGCTGTTATTTGCATCGTGTTTTAGCGACAGAGTATTTTTCTCTTAAAGCTATATGTTCGGGTCATTTCCTTGCATTAATTTCATCCAAATTTTCCTCAGTTTTATTCCTGCACGGTGTCCTGTGTCCATGTACTTCATGATTGTATGGGAATTCAGCTCTTGTTCTAATTAATTACGTTTTCCATAGATTGTTGGGACTTTTGTTGGTTGATTAATTCTGGACAGTTGCAGGAAAGAGGGTGGCCCCTCCATAGTTGTTGTTTAGGGGGGATTGTTGAACGGAAGGACAATAAGTGCCTTATCCATGACTCTAGTTGTAAACCAGTCACCGTGGTTTATTGCCTTCTTGATCTGGTCCTAAAGCCTGTCCTTATTCCATATATTTGAGATGACTTGAACGGCCTAATCTAGTTTTCATGTTGCATTCCTGCTCATGTGACTCATTAATTAGACAAGCATTTCTTGTTGGGATGTTCATAAAAATATTTAGGTTTGGCTTACAAGTTGCAGCAATTGTTTGGCTTAATGTTTTATGCATTAAATACCCAGAGGCACTTTTGTTTCATAGGTGGAGATTTCTAGAAAGAATCGCAATTATCGTTTCTACTACTGCGCCATTGGGTGGGTTTAGTAATTGATAGAAGTTTGGGATTGCTATCTTGTTGGAACTTGGAATCTTGTATTTTTATCAGGATAATAGAACATTAAGTACCTCAGTTGGACCTTGTTTTTGATTGGTGGACTATGGCCATACTGTATAGGCATCTTCTCTGTTGTCTCTAAAAGTATTCTTGGTTGCCAAAACGCCAAAATGGTCGTTGTAGAGGGGGGCTCAAATTCCACTCTTCCTCCAGGTTTTAAATCTTGGGGAGTTACATGGGGAGAAAGGGATAAAGGTGTATTGCTCAAGTGGTCCCTGAGATTACAGCAATAGAACCAATATAAAAGTGTAATCTCTTCGACACACCTATTCTTTTTTATTTCATTGAGTTTGTGTTCACTGCTCTGTATCTTCATATTTTGTCAGAGTTTTGTATTCCCAAGAGCCATAGAGGAAGGGGTTATTGTAGTGGAAGGATGTTGGTGTTCATAGCATTTACTTCTAACAAATTTGAGGATCAGTACCATATTCTACTTGATACTTTCTGATTGCTTTCCGATTGTGCATAGGAACTGAATGAAAATTTTTTTCCCAACATTTGCTATTAAAGAAGCATGCATTTTGTGAAGATTTGAATGGAAATACATATCTAAAATGAAGTATCTCCCAAATAGTGCTGTTGACATTTGTCCATGTATAAAGATATTTGGATACAGGCTTGTTGTCTCAAGTTTGACCATAGAACGGGAAATTTTAGCAGGAGAGACCATATTTTATTTTTATTTGATTTGAACTGATTGGCTGTAATATCAATTAAAAGCAGGTTGTGTTGGTAGCACAGTTGTTTTGTTGGACTGGACAATTTTTAGGCCACGTGGTATTTGAGGTAAGTGCTAATTAGTTCAATTTGTATGCATAAAATGCAGTAGTATTCTGTTTTTCCAATTTAGCAGTCCTATTATTTTCTGTAGAGACGGACTCCAGCACTGTTGGACAACTTTGCTCAAGCTTTTCTGACAGCTCCATTTTTTGTGTTGCTCGAGGTAATTTTATGTTCTTAATCAAACATGAGAACTGTTTCCTGTTCAACTCGTAAGTTGGATAGTGATCTTGTTGATTTATTTACAGGTTCTTGAAAAAGCGTTCGCTTATGAGCCATATCCAGGATTCCACGAAAGTGTAAAAGCGAAGACACAAGCTGAAATCAAAGTCTGGGAAGCCAAGAAACAAAAGAAATCATCTTAGTTTGGTAAGTCACCATGGATGGTAAGGTACAAGTCTCCTTAGTTTAGGCTAGAACCAACCAAACACCCTTGATGTATCTGAACTCTTGTAATCTGATGGAAAATGATTATTTTCATTACCCTACCACAATTTATCTTTTTCTTATAAAAAGTTCCTGGATATCTGAAGCTGGAGCTTGATTTTGTGCCCATGTTGCCCATAGGAATGTGCCAAATCTATTAATTCTATTTGATTTTGCTTATTCTAAATGAACTCTTCACAACAATTGATAATAGTAAAATTCTCAAGGAACGCATAAATCATAAAGGCTATGTTTGGTTCAACGTAAAATTTTTAATAGAATGGAATGAAATGAAATAGAATAGAATAAAATAATTTATATTATAATGAAATGTAAATGAATGTAATATTAAAAATTATTGTTTGAGAGGGATGAAAAGGATCATAATGTAATATAATAAAATATTGTTTGAATGAAGGGTTTATAATGTAATATAGTATAAAATTGTTTATTATTTTATATTTCATCATAAACCTCCTAAATTGGATTTTTTTTACTGTTTGAGATGAAATGAGATGTAATCGACACCTTTCTTTTCTATCTCATTACATCTCATTCTTTTATAAACCTTTATTCCAAACTATAATATTCTATAATATTATATTCTATTATATTTCACAAATAAACTTCCGATCAAATATGTCCTAAAGACTGTCTGTTGCTTCGGTATCCTATTAAACTGTATTAGGGTAGAATGTGAGGCGTGGGCTTCCAAACTCCCCTCTTATGCATAGAATTTTTCACGGTCTTCATTTCATTCTACTGACGTCCGCTTGCCTAAGTGTTTGTGAGAAGAACTCACTTGCAGTTATGATTTGGCTCAAATTCCGAAAGATGCCTCCTTACCTCTGCTATATCTCCATTGAACTTACAAGCAGCTAACAATGTCGTCCAAACGATGGCATTGCACTCCTTTCGCGTGCACATCACCAGTCGACATGGTTACAAGCATATAAAACACCTAGAAGGTTGCCTGATTTGGTGCCACCAGCTTATTCTTTATCATCTGAGAAAAAATCATAGTGCAAGGTTAGCATAAGCATTAGTTGCTAGTCCTAAAATCCATGGTATTAAGCATCAATAAGTGAATTACTAAATTCCAATGTACTACTAAGCCTGGTCTTTCTAATCAAAGAATGAACCCCTCTAAAGAATGAACCCCTCTAACATTGTCTAACATTAAAAAAAAAAAAAATCAAGCCAGACTTTTGAGATTATACAATTAAAGTTAGATGAAAGGGGTAAAAGAGAAAGTGGAATTCTTTATAGATGGACATATTTCATACCTTTAAAAAAGCGTAAGAAAGGGAACAAAAATATCGATTTAGAGAAGACTAAATTATCAATAAAATGCTAAAAAAATATCCAATTTGTAGAACATTAAAAAATATCCCTAAAATACAAATAACATCGTGAACACTAGAATACGAGCTGCACACAAAAGAAAAGTAACATAATTAACAACACGCCATAGCATTAGTCAAAATAAAATAACTGGACTACAACCATAATAATGGTAAATCTAGGTTGATCCCATAGAGAGTGTGTATAAAGTTGTTGAAATGAAATTAATCGATGTTTAAGTTTAACAGGAGATTTGAGTTTTGAAATAAGAAAAAAAATAAAACTAACCTAATAAAAACAAATTTAGCCAAAAATGTGCAAAAAATGATAAAAGGGAATAATTTGGTAGGGACCTGATTCTTTTGTTTAATCTTTGCCTGCACCCTAATTAATCATATTTCATTGATTTACTATTTTCTAACCTCTTCTAACAACTATTAATTGTGGGTTAATAATTAACCCGAGTTTTTCTTTAGGTAGTGTTTAATCAAGATGCGATCGTTAATTAAACCTAACTACTGAATAACCTAGGATACAATCTCTAGATTTAATTAGGCAGTAGGATTACGAATTAGAAAATCTGATTAATCAAGACAATAACCACATACGATGCGTCATTTAACCTACGTTATGCTATTCCTAATGATTACGAATTATTAGTCGCTACATATAAATTTCAATATAACAATTACGAATTATATCGAAATTCTAACATTGAGTTTATAAATAAATGATTTAATGAATGCATTAAAATCATCTTTTCACAATACCCAATTCAATAAGTGATAGAGATACTAATAGGCTATTATTTGATGCACTAATTTAGGTTAATTGTGTCGTGCTTTGGGGTAGATATTTGCTAAATTACTGTTTTTATATTATATTTGGATGTTAGGAGTTGTTTTGGAGAAAAGAAGCCAAAAGTGGCTAAATTAGAGAAAGACGTTGAGCAATAAGGAGGGAAAAAATGAGCAAGGTTTAGTATGTTTTAGAAAGAAAAGAAAACGAAGCACAACCCAACATTTTGTAAGAAGAAAAGAGGGTAGCAGCTTGGATTGAAATGCACAGCTTCCACTCACAAGATTGAGAAAAAAAAAAGGGCAACTAAGGAGCCAACTAAAGAGGAGATGGTTTAGCGTGGTTTTAAGAAAAGAACAAAACGACAACAACAAAAACCCTCCACTAATAGCAACCCCTATGTAACACCCCACTCCCGCAGGACCCGAACCCGACATCGATGGTGATATCCGAGTTCGTGCCCTGTGAGGGTGGCGTGCTACATCACTCAGTTAAAACTCAGTATAATTTTAAAAAAAAAAACATAAATATACACAACATACATATTGTACGGAAAACAATTTACATATAATCATTAATATGTACATTGGCCGCGGGGGGCCTTTTTCATGAATACAATTTAGTTCAGTCTGTTAACTTTATAATATGACCTAATCATTTGTACAAAAATTCAGAAAGTACAATTTTCTTATACCTAATGGAACCTGGCCGATCCGATTTCTTCTAGCATTATCGCCTGGTTGCCTAACGGGGTATTCTTCGAGTCTGAAAATAGTTATAAATTTTGGGTGAGTTTTGCGAACTCAGTGAGGTAACCATCATCGATGGTTCACTCAATTTATTCAACACATCAATTCACATAACGTATATTCACATTCTTGCATATTTGACCACATTTCACAATTTTACTTGAGCATCGACAATTAAATACATTTCATACGATTAGACATCCATAATCAATTGAATTCACCAAACACTCAAGCATAATATAGTTGTTTCATAATTCACAATCAGAAGCACCCCGTGACTATTATCATAATAGTATATGATATTTTGCCTTTCATTCAACCAAATAGATCAAATCAAAAGCAGCATGTAACATTTTTTTTCAATTTATTTCAATATTGTGACCGAGCGCCTGAACTGTCCCCATAAAGGCACATCAATCGTTGAGTCATAGGCTCTAGAACTGTCCCATTAAGGGCTCATTAATCGTTGAGCTTGTAGCTCTAAAACTGTCCCATTGAGGGCTCATTAATCGCTGAGCTTGTAGCTCTGAAACTGTCCCATTAAGGGATCATTAATCGTTGTGTTTGTAGCTCTGAAACTGCGGCTGCTCCGGTCACAACTATCATTAACTGATTTTGCAATCATGCACGTATCCATTTATGCTACAGTTCAATCACTTTATTCACGTATTCTTATATCACAATCGAAAAATTTATTCACAATATTTCACATTAAAAACACAATGACAATTTCACATACCCATGATACTTCTATACCATATCTTTCCAAGTACTCCGGACCTTCTGTCTGGAATTCATAATCAAACAATATCCCACCATTATCCTCCACAGAGTCAAAATCAAATAATCATAAGCTAATGATAAGTAAGAAACCATCTAGGTCACTCACCTATAGCTTCCGAGCTAATACCTGGAAGTCTCGACAACGTTCGTGTGCTGACGTTCCAAATGTGCCTCTATAACATTCAAAATATACAACTATTACCAAATGCACAATCAGGACTATTTAATAATGCACATGTAGCAATTAAAATGTGTACAATGCATGTTCGTGACATTCGCGGCATTATCCCATAATTCACATCACAAAAGATTCCCCTATGACTTAGGAAACCATAGGCACCAAAATCACGCAATTTGGACCTCTATAGGTCCAATTATTGATAAAACACGGAGCAAAAAAATCACTACCCGATCCTCTCTCTTCGACCTAACCAATCCCTGATAATTTCGGCTCTAAAAATTTCTAATTTCATAAATAAATTAAATTCAATATTTCACGGATCCGAGGCCTCAAGAATCAGGTCAATCGGATGTCGGATGGAAAAGTTATAAGCAAAAGAATGGAGAGAGGTCGGATCAAGAAAACAGGCTTGTAAAAATTACATGCATTAGTCGACTAATCGATCTGCTAGTCGACTAGTTCATCTACAGTGGCTAACTTGGAAAACTCAGGTCTTTTTCTTCCGACAACCCAACTGTCCCAAGTCATAACTTCTAACTCAAAACTCCAAATTAAACAAACTTGGTATCAATTTTAAGATAAAAGAGAGATCTACAAGTTTTATGAAGGACACAAAAACCAATTTCATCTCTAAGAGTGTCAAAAATGCAACCAAAGTTACTTCCTGCACAATGTTTAACAAAACAGTATACCAATTTGCAAAAATCATAACTTTTCATTCCTTTTGCCAAAAATTCCAAAATTTATGTCAATCAAAATATCAAAACAAATGCTACAACTTTCATGAACAACTTGGAAGCCAATTCCATCTCTAAATAACTCAAATTCTCAATCAAAACTTCTGCCTATATCTGTCATCCTCAACAGCAACACATTCTTTCAAAATTCATAAATTTCTAATCCATTGTCGAAAAATTACATGCTTTATATCACGGAAAAGATCAGAAAACAAGCTACACTTCTCATGAAGGACTCAAAAACAAATTCCATTACTAACCAGTTCAAATTCACCCATTAAGGTGGCTGCCCTGTTAAGCTTGCTAAAACCAGCACATCACCTAAACCATATCCGAAATTGAAAAATTCATAACTTACAATCCATACATCCAATATTCTCATATTATACCTCATTACAAAGCTAAGACAATCCTCTACAACTTTCCATAAGATCACTTGAGCTAATTTTAACTCTAACAGACCACAATTAGTGTCAGAACACAGAAACTATCAAAATTCATACTTACAGGCAGTACACACACTAAACACATTAACACATCAATTGCCATCTGACATTACTCAAGCCATAACTTTCAACATACAATTTGAAAAATTTCATACTTAGTGGAGATAGAAAGCTAACAAGAAAATCTTCAACTTCCATGAAGACCACTTTTACAAACTCTGTCTACTTTAGCCCAGAAAATTCTCCAAAGTTTCGGGTAACAATTCATTCAATGCTAGAATCTCAGTTATTCAACCAGCACACCTATCTCACTTTCCAAGCAAAATTTAAAACCCTTAAAGCCATAATTGGACAAAACTTCCTTCATATGAATTCTATCCATACTTCTTAAGTTTAATTTAAGCTAAACCTCAACTCAATAGCTTAACCATATCAAAAGTTATAATCAAAAACCTGAAACATCCACAAAGTAAAATTTTCCAGATTTGATACCTAATTCAACTCCTTTCATTCTAACAACATTCCTACATCAATAAGCATCCAATTTAGTCACTCATTCAGCAAAATTTTCATCAAGAACTTCACTTGAACATAAAGCCACAAAATCCCAGCACTCATACTCAACCATCTCCCATTAATAAACACTCATCTAACAACAATACTATCCACCCAAAACAACTTAATTCGTCTCATTTATTAACTTCTAATTCATCATTTACCAATCATCAATCAATCAAAGACTTAACATACCCATATAGTCAAAGCACAACTTCATGCAATTAATGCACAAGATGTCATAATTAATGCATTAACCAACATAAAACATAGTACTTACCCAATTAAGCTCCCACTTTCTTCAATTTCTCAAACATAACTACAATTCCTCTTCCTCCCTACATACACGATTATCACCCTCAAAGTTTAGGTTGGTGTTTTTTGTGAACAAGGAGGAGGAAGCAAGTAGCATAGGAGAGGTTTCTTGAGTGGGTGAGGGTGATAACAATTCCAACTAACAAGAAGGAGAAAAATCAATGAAGAAGGAAGAGAGATGGAGAGTGTCGGATGGAGGAGGAAGAAGAACAAAAGAATTTTGTCCCTTTTTGATGAAAGAATCGAGAATGCACTAAAGGGAGGGGTTTTTAATGAAATAAAACATGGCATGCTAGGCAAGTGACACATGTCACTTGCCACATGTCAATCTCCCATTTACTTCATTTGATTTCTTTCAATTTCTAGCCCAATTTCTCTCCGAATTCTAATGGCTCAAAGTAATAAATCCTAAAATCATGCCCCTAATGTTCTAGTGCCATTGGATCGTCATTTCCAGTACCGAAAATCTAATCAGTCTGTCACTTGTAAATTTTTCGGTTCGGAAAGGTATCCCGAAAAATTTTCAGAAAAATTTCTAAAATTCTGCAAAAATGTAAAACACACAAAAATCCACTCCAATTTGATTTTCAAGCACAACAATCCCATTTTTCACAATAAACACATATGCCAGGAAATGTCATGAATGCATGTACAATCATGTGCATATACAAAAATTACAATTTACGCATACATAGAGGCCATATTGGGCATGACCATGCCGAGATATGTTCACACACTCATATCCCATTCTAAATTACCATTTTACCCTTCCCATTGGAAATGGGATGTTACACCCTACTTGGCTCCATCCTCCATTCATAGCAACGCACGCATAACCCTCCACTCCTTCACTCACTTACTACCACAGTCTCCTTTCACACATAGACTCTCCACTCACACAAGCAGTAGCTTCCATCCCATTCATGCAACCTCACCCCATTCACGAATAAACCCCTCCAACAATACAACCTCCACTCATCAACAGAGATTCACGCACATAACAAGCCTCCATGCCACTCACCAACACAGAAGCCTCCATTTGTTGAAAACGCAGTAACCTCCCCATCAACACAACCGCTACACCCATCCACTAATGAGCCCTCCACTCACTCACGCACAATGCCATTTCTCTGCCAAAGAAGCAGCCTCATTAGACAAAACGTAAAACGTAGCTGGACTCCATCCCACTTACGGACCCCTTCAGAAACAACAGCCTCAACTTCATGCACGCACAGAAACACAGCACTCCATTCACAGCATGTTTTTATTTAGTTTCTTCATAAGTTTGTCTAGGTTTTTGCTTGTGGATTGCTTGGCATGATGATTTATGGATAAAGCCTTAATTTCTCTTAGGGATTTGATGTTTTGATGATGCTTTAATATTAAATTTTGCTGGAATCCATGACTCAATATTCTTATACTTGTTGATTTTCCATGGGTTTATTTGTTCTTACTTTGGATCATCAGAAGTTTGTTTGGTATAAATTCATCCTGAAAAAAGGTGTTTTGCTAGAATATTGAAGGAATTTCAGCTAGGAATTTCTTGTGAGTTGGGAGACTCAAGAAACTTAGGAAGTGAAAATAGAAAGTTTGGGTTTGGAACTTAAGAAACTTTAAGAAGAGCTTAAGTCAGGGATTACTAAATGATGTCTAGAGTGGATAGATTAGTTTAACTTTGGGAGAAGGGGATTAATTACTCTTAAAATTCACATACAAGGTTAGGATTTTTCATTTGTAGAGGATAGCTAATTCAATATTAAGGTTGGCAAAAATATTATTTCCTAAGAGAAAGTCATTCCCCATCGAAGTTAATACTTTTAATTAGTCAATTGCTGCATTCTTTTCTTAATTAGTTATTACATAGATTTGTCTTATTAATAGGTATTTGTCTTATTCATAGTTATATTGATGACGTTGAAGTGGATAGTAGCTTAGAAATTCCTTTGAGTTTTTGATAATTATTTAAATTGCTTTTAATTTCCTAAAATTTCACCACTCCGATTTCAAACACTGTTAGCTAGCATAGATTTGAACGTTCTTATAATCCCTATGGACACGATTCGGTTCTTACCGATTTATTACTCACTTCGACAACCGTGTATTTACATTTCATGAACACTTTTTTGGTGCCATTATCGGGGATTAATGTTTGAATGTTTGCTTTATAGCTAGTTTGAAATTTACTTATTGGTTTTCTTTTTATCCCTATAGTAACTTATTTGTTTCTTTTTCTTTTTACATTCTCGTTTTCTTGTGCCGCTTGTGTGTAAGAGGTTATATGTCCCGAACTATTAGAGGGCAAGAAAGACATTTTGATCCAAAGTTGGAAAGAACAATAAAGTCAATTCGTCGACAAAAGAAAATGGAAAATCAAGCAGAACTTTAGAGAATTCAAAGAGAGAGGGATGAAATAGCTCAAACGTAAGTTAATCACCTCCAATGCTTCTTCTTAGACCAATGCTCCATGAGGTAATGATTTAGAGGAATTGTTTATTTCCTTTTGATGGGACCTTCAAGTGTTTTTAGGATGACTACTCTATTTATGTCTCCCTTAGAAATTTCCTTAGTTTGCGTCGTTATTACTTGTATTCTTTCCTTGTATGTAGATCCTTTTGATGCTTCCTTAACTTCCAAACTTTTCTGATGTGTGTTGGGGATTAAGTCATCTTTTGCCACTTCATTTGAGCGATTCAGTTCATTGAATTCCCCTATCTTGAACTACCTCCCAATAGGCACCTATGTTTAGTTTAGCTTTAAGCTTCCAAGTTTCTAGTTGTATGTGACAATTAGCTAGTCTTCAAATAGGTTTCCCTTCTCATCCATTCTCATTATAGGTATTACTTATGGTATCTCCTTAGATGCCTCCACCAAAATACAAATTTTGGTAAAGCTAACCTTTTTTAGTGCTGTGGTGGTCACATCCAAGGAAAGAGGATTCCTAATAAAGTTTCTTAAGTGGCTCAACCCCTTGGTAGTCTATTTCTCCAGATACATACACAAATATGGATATGTATATATATATTAGGTCTTTAATTTTTTATGCCTATTTTCCAGCCTTGTAGTAACAAAGGTTTGTAGTTATAATGATAGGGCCCCATTTCCAGAATCTTTTGTGTTAATTTTGCGGAGCTAAATTTGAATAAGAATTATTATTCAATAACACTTCCTAAAGTTTCCACTATTTTGTAGCTCAGGAGTTTATGGCTTGGAAAGAAGGCCTCTTATCCATGAAGAACCTTAAAAGAATTGCCTACTATTTCTTCATAACTTCTTTTGGTATTTCCAAATTTAGGGCCACAATAGTTTTCCTTTTAACTATTTTTGGGGGGTAAAAATAAAGCTTCAACGAAGCGGAGACATCATCGAAAACCTGCTTCCAGGATTTCTATATAAAGGTATATCGATGTTTGTAAATAAAGGCCTCTATCCGTGTCTTTATTCTATTCCCCATATATAAAAACTTTTCAGTTCTGTTTATGGTCTGGATTAAAAGGAATCCCTGTTTAACATGTGACACATGAGTAGTTGCACCAGAATCTAACCACTAGGTATTTTTAGGCACGTCAATAAGATTTAATTCAAAACATATTGAGACATAGTATATACCTTTCTTTTCGAACCAAGCATTTCTTTTAGGACAATCTTTCTAAAAGTGACCAGGCTTTTTACAGAAGTGGCATCTCTTATCTTTCTTGATTTGACCCTTATTAACTTTGTTGAGAGTTTTGTCCTTATTTTTTCCTTTCTTCATGGTTTATTTTTGTTGCTACTAACACCTTGATGAAACGTGAGATGAATGGAGTGGTCCTTTATTTTCTTCAATCTCCCTTCCTCCTGAACTAACATGGCCTTAATTTCTTAAAAGTTTCATTTTTTTAATGGTGTTATAATTTACTTGGAACTGGCCAAACTTTAGAGGAAGTGAGTTGATTATAAATTGTAACAGAAAGGACTCACTCACATCCATACCCATAGATTTTAACTTTGCAGCTAGGTTTGACATATGAGTTATATGATCATGAATGGGCTGTGACCATTCACACTTCTTAGTCGTTAGCTCGCTCGTTAAAGTCCCTACTATGGACTTGTCAGCTATATCTGATTGGGAGTATTCCTTAAGCTTTAACATGAGCTCCTTTGCATTATCCGTCTTAGGCATTGATGTCTTCACATTTTATATGATTGTCATTTGCATCAAATTTAAACTTAGCTTGTTAGACCGTTCCCAAGCCTTATAATAACACTTGTCAACTTCAGAACTAGTCTCAGTTATGGTTGCGAGCCTTACGTCTGAAACTATGGCTAAGTCCAAATCCATTACACCAGTTGGAACTGGATTTGTTCAGACTAGTCCCCATAGTTTAGACCATTGAACTTGATTAAGCCATTTCCTAAGGCGAATAAACTAGTAGATGTTGCACATACAACATATAATCCATGCATTAATGCTTTAAGTAAACCTAAATGGATTCAAACTAACTAATAAACTTTGATTATGCATTTAAATTCTCCTTTGGGTGAAATTTAAATGCATAGAAGTAATCTATTATGATGCATATATAATACTATAATGGAAAATCAAGCATATTACAGTTAATATGCTTGTTGTCTTTGGATATACAATCATATTAACTAAATATGTTGATAAAGTCCCTTTAATGTCGTTAATTATAAGCATTGGTCCACCTTTGGGTGACCTTCTAGCGTTATAATTAATAATCTCAATTATTCAGTTCAACCTTTATGTCATTTTAGCATCATATCATATTGAACAATTGAACAAATCACAATTAAATGCTTAATATTTTTCAATCTAGGCCACTTTGGTGACTAACAAGTTGTGTCTATGCAATAAACATTTAATTGGTCAATTATCATATATGACAAAATTTAATTTAATTAGTTTGGTCACTTTGGTGACTAACAAACTATTCTAAATGTCCATAATGTCATGTATTACATTCAACATATACTAGAAAAATTTAATTCTAACTATTACATAATATAAAATATTCAAAGTACCAAAGAAATATATAATATGGCATAAATTTTCAAAATTATATTATATATAAATCAATTATGAATTAAATAATCCATTATAATTAGGTTATAAATATTTATTAACTCAATATAACTCTGCCTAAAACTTAACAAAAATTAGCCCAAAAGTTGATTTCTGGGCCTGGAAGCCCGTTTGGGGTGTGCAGCGCACCCGTCAGTGTCTGCGTCTGGTGAAGCCAGACGCTAATCGTCGTCTTCCTACGGCAATTTTGTAATTTTTTTCTTCTTTTATGGATTCTTCTTAATAAGTCCCTTCTATAATTCTCTCTTGCATGAACCAACAAAATGTAATCCACCATTGTCTTCTTCGGTAGTCATTACATGATACAAAACCCATTTATTTTCTCACTTTAAACCATCCAACCTTACCCAGAGCATCTCTTCATACCGAAAACTTTAGGTTTTATATTTTCAATTTTGCATGGAACTATCGGTAATGAGATTTCTTTCATATCAAGCGATGGTGTGTTTATTTTTATGTTGTCTTATACATTGTTATATCACACCAAAGATTAGTCAACAATTACATATCAACATTCATATTCGGTTCGTTAGAACAACCATACACACATGTCAAAGATGGCATCATTCTAGTTCTTCAACACATTTAATTGATTTTCATTTTCGTTTCCATCATTAAGACCGAAAACTAGTTTCGGAAATACATGGAAATTAAAGAACAAAACAAAATAAAACCAAATATAGAAAATAACACAAAAATCACTTTCTAGAAACGCAACAAACAATATCACGCTCTGATACCAATTGTAAGACATTTATAAATCGAATGATTTGTGCGTACCTGTATCCATGATTGTTTTGTTTTATAAGATGTTGATTTATTCCCTTTCTGCTTCCTTATTTTAATGTGGTTCTTCAATGGTTCAGAATAATTGAGATTACCATACATAAGTTTTGTTTCTAAAACTTAAATACTCAATCACCAACCATCATGATAGTCCATTGTTGGAAGAGAAAGGGAAAGGGTTTTCGACCCATTTGAGATCCATTCTATAATACTCAATAACAATTATCTTTGGTGCTTTTTATGTGATTCAAACTATAAGTCACATGGGACATAAAATAGTCTAGCAGACCAATCAGTTGTTAGGCAACAGTCAGAAATTCCATATATGAGAATATGATATGGAAAGTTTACTTTAGTGATAAACATAATTATTGGTGGAAATAGCAATTGTAATAGGTCTTAGATGAAGAGGTTCACTCAGTATAACCATATCAATGCTATGAATAAACATTAAGATCAAAAAATAATGAACAAAGAGATAACTAGTATTCAGTGAAGAAGAGGAGTCTGAATAATATTACTCTTATAAATGCAACAATTATTATCTCAAACATGGTAAACTTTAAATTAAAAAGAATTTTGATAGCTAATGTTAATTCTATCGATGCTCTCATTTATGAGACCTTTAAAGTAATGGGACTTAAACAATGATATATCTAATTAACAGATTTTAGTTTGATTATGGAGGAGACGGGGTCTTCCCTACAAGAAATAGATATTCCTATATAATTCGAGTAGCTCAAACATAATGTCAAGATGATAGACTTTCTTATCATCTGCAGACCTGTTGTATAATCTCCAACTTTGACAGACCATCTAGGATAGTAGACCTCATTAATTGTAGGAGCTTTCCTCCTGTCACATCAAGGAATTGTAACCATATACTAGAAAGGTTTCATGATTCCAGGCATAATGTGAATCATATTTGGTGGCATAAAAGCCATGATTCCCTCAAATATTCTGCTATATTTTCATGCTTTGAGCTTCTTTAACTGATTTAGACTTATCACGACTCCCCTTGTGATTTTTTTCAAGCTTTCTGTTTTTCTCGACTTAGTATATTTTCCTTTATAGGTAAGCTTTTCACCATCGATGCTATGCTAGTTAGAATGTATATTTGTAGTAAGAGAGCTTGTGATCAATACATGAATGTTATAAATCTTAAATCATTGTTCACGAGCCTGTTCATTTGAAACTTCAGCCTCTAATAACTCTTTTGTGATATCTTCCAAGAAAGAGAATTATCTTACTTTACTAAGGCTTTTGCTTAAGTAGATAATATGTCACTAAACTTATCTTTATCTCTAAACTGGAGGTTAACATCTCACACCACACATGTATGAAATCTTATTCACTACCATCTTTCAAAGAGATGAATAAAAACTTCCTCTTCTAGTTATGCATTTTCCTGGGAGGTTTCTTACTTTGATTTTCAAGTTAGAACTTGTATTTGTAATGTACCACCCTGAAAACTTATTTATAAGCCTTAATGAATGCATAAATTTGAACACATTATTGATTTTGGCTTTATGATAGACTATTAAGAAGCCTAATATCAAACACCAAAAGTGAGGATACAACTGACTTAACTTATATCTATCTCCCTTAGCAACTCGACATAAAAATCATTTAGTAGCAACCTTAAGTTAAAATAATAAATGCTTTATCTTACCAGACTTACAAAACAATGCTCCCTTGTGGGCCTATAATTTTCTAATGCTTGTACCAAAGGACTCGTAATCCAAGAAGATATTTCTTTCATCATATATGTATGTCTACGGATCAGTGTAGTGAATTTCGTACCATTAAATTTGATACGGTGGAAGCAGATGCAAATCCGCTTAAAGATTCCAAATCTGAATTCCGGTGGGTACCAGAAGATTTCGGTCGGTACCGGCTGGTACTGTCAATATTGAAATTTTCAGGACCGTTTCGCAAAAAAAAATATCCAGGGACCAATTTACAAATAACAAAAATTCAACCCTAATATAATCTAACCTACCCCGACTCTCACTCTCTCATCGTCTTCTTCTCTCCTCGCCGACTCTCCCTCTCTCTTCGTCTCTCCCTTCCGCCATCCGGACTCCCGCATGTGGCGTCTCCGGCCTGCCTCGCCGTCCGCCTTGCCTCACCTCCGGCCTTCAACCGTCATCCACGCCCGAAGACGTCCACCGTACACCGTTTTTGCCTCATCGTGACCACGCACCGCACGCCGTCTTCACCTCCTCGCGCACACCGTTCGGCCTTCTCGCGCAGACCGCACACCGTCTTCGTCCTCTTTGCGCTCACCATCCGGCGTTCTCCACCGCACACCATCCGGCCTTCGCCTTCGTCCATCGATGAAGACCGATTGATATTTGAAATTTGTTTAATTTTTCATAACATTTTGAAATTTATGATTGTTTGATTGTGTTGGTTTTTGATTATGGTGGATTTGAGATGAAAAAATGGTATTATTGTGTTGGATTTGGGGGAAAGTTTGGTAGTGGCTTTCGGTGGGCTCTGTGACCGAATGGATTTGGGCAAAAATAGGGAAGTAGATTTCGGTTGGATTGGAAATTGTTGGGGTTTGGATGTTGTTGATTTCGGTTGGAGTTGTAATTTTTTTGATTTGTTTTGTGAGTTATTAAATTAAACCGAAAGTGAAAGTTTGAAATTGGATTTTGGAAATGAATTTAGCAAATTGCATTTTGGAATTGGAAATTAGAAGTGGATTGGAAATTAAATTTGGAATTAGAATTGAAATCGGAATTGAATTTTGGAATTGGATTAAAAATTAAATTTGGAATTGGATTTGGATTTGGAATTGAATTTTTGAATTGGATTGGAAATAAAATTTTGAATTGGGATTAGAAATTGGATTTGGAATTTGGAATTAGAAGTGAATTAGAAATTAAAATTTGCAATTTGGAATTAGAAATTGGATTTGGAAATTGAATTGGAATTTGCAATTTGGAATTGGAAATTTGACTTGGAAGTGAATTAGAAGTTAAAATTGAAATGGTGATTTATTGATTATTGAATGGTGGAAATTGGCTTGTGATTTATTATTGTATTAACATTGAATTGTTGAATTATTGATTATTGAATTTGAATTTGAGTTTGAGCAATTGAATATGATAATTGAGATTGAGTTTGATAATTTGAAATGTTTAATTGTACATGTATTTTATTTAATGATAATTTGGTGCTTATGTTTAACCTTATGTTTTAAATTTAAACTTTAAAGTTAAATTGTTGATGTTGATTAATTGGTTGATAATCAAAATCAAAACAAAATTTAAACCTAATTGAAAATTGATAATCAAATATGAAATTAATAATTAAATGTAAAATTGATAATCAAAATTAGTGAAATTGAAAAAGCTTAACATTAATTGACACATTCTTAATTGTTAGTTATTGTTGGAATGGACATAGAATTATGATGGTTTTATGATTGTTAGAATTGAAAATTGTTGAAATTGGTAATGGAATTATGAATGTTATGTGATTATTGGGATTGTAAATTGGCATTATTTAGTAGGAATGGAAATGCAATAATGAATGTTATGTGATTGTTGGAATTGAAAATTGACATTATTTGGTAGGAATGGAAATACAATAATGAATGTTATATGATTGTTGGAATTGGAAATTGACATTATTTGGTAGGAATGGAAATACAATAATGAATGTTTTATGATTGTTGGAATTGGAAATTGACATTATTAGGTAGGAATGGAAATACAATAATGAATGTTTTGTGATTGTTGGAATTGGAAATTGACATTATTTGGTAGGAATGGAAATACAATAATGAATGTTATGTGATTGTTGGGATTGGAAATTGACATTATTTGGTAGGAATGGAAATACAATAATGAATGTTTTGTGATTGTTGAGATTGAAAATTGACATTATTTGGTAGGAATGGAAATACAATAATGAATGTTTTGTGATTGTTGGAATTGAAAATTGACATTAATGGAAGGAAGTAAATATGATATTATGATTGTTTTGTAAGTGTTAGGATTGGAAATTGTTGGAGTATGTTTTGTGTTAATTATGATATATGTTGATTGGTTTGGATTGTTAGCTTTGTGATTATTACTGTAGCAGCCCAGTTCCATCCAAAGGATTAGAACCCTAAAAATTTGGTATATGTGAGATCAATCAAAGAAATTGAGACAACACATCTCATGCTCATGCATTAGATACGGTACACAAGCACATGATTAGGGAATCTTTGCACATAACAATAATTGTACATGCATTCATGGATATTCCCGGTATAATTGGTAATTGGTAATAAATGTGACTATTGAGATAATTGTGGGTTATTGATTTTGAAAATTGATTTGGAAAGTGAAATTGCTGATTTTACATTTTTGGAGAATTTTAGGAAATTTTTCTGAAATTTTTCGGGGGTAAATCCCGGACTAGGAAAAATATCGAGTGGCAGACCAACTGATAACCGATATTCGAATTTAGTGCCTATGGAATTGAAGTTTGGACCTATGGTTATAGGAATTTTTGACAAGTGGAATTTATGGAAAATTGGGCTTGAAATTGATTAATTGAGGAGGCAATTTTAGAGCTTGACATGTGGCATGACAAATGGCAATTTAATAACCATGCATTGCCTTAGTTTTCATTCAATTGAAGCTCCTTCTTGTATATACACGACACCCTCTCTTTTTCACCTATTGGAAGTCTTGTTTTGGAGAATTTTCTCTCCTCTTTTTCACGCATCATGCTCCTTCTCCTTCTTGAACTTTGACCACTTAAAGCCTAGCTATTATTTTCTTCTTGCTCTCTTCTCCTTGCTCTTCATAAAGACCAACCCTTTCCTTTGGAGATGATGATCGTTGGTGATGGTTGAAGCTAGGGTTTGGTGGTGTTCTTGGAGAGTTCAAAGATGAGGTAGCTTAATCAAGTAAGTTTTCTTTCAAATGTTATGGATATGGCAAAAAAAAAAGTTAAATTGAAGATGAAAGCTGGAAAATGGATATTGAACCTATTGTAATGTTTTGATCATAACTCATTGTTTAGGTAAGCAAATGAGTTGCGGTTTGTGCCCAATTAAACTTGAGCTTGTTGGCTACAATTTTGTGTGAAATAGGTGTTGTTAAATTGTAACTCTAAAAGGTCGAATTTTAGCATGGAAAGTTACTGTTGATGGCTGGAATGCACAGTAACCGAACCACATAACCTAGAGTTTTGCTGATTTGTCTAAATTAATTTAGAAGGAATTAGGGAAAATGGTCTTCATGAAAGTTGAAGCATGTTAAGTTAGCTTTCCATTCCCACTGATTTTGCTATTTTTAGATCTTTATATTGGGAGATATGACCTGTTTACTATTGACTGGTTTTGAGCATTTTGATGAAACCTAGCCTAAGTGTAGATTTGTGAGCATTCTGATTGGAAGCAATTTTAGCAATTTCTGTGAATTGATTTAGCTTGAGTGATCTTCTGTAGAGTTTTAAAGGAAGAAATTATCTTGAAAATGATATATGACATGTAAGTTTTGGATGTCAGATTTGGGAGTAAGGAATTTGTAAAAAACTGAACCTACATTAGGTTTCTCACTGCTGCCCTGATCAGTACATTTTTTGGCAGATTTGAAATTGTTAGAGGTTGAATTGGAATTTGGGTTCTTCATGAAAATTGAAGTGTGAGATCTTATATTTTCAGGGATATAAAGTATTGATTTTTTTGACATTTGTGGTAGGAGATATACTGGTTGGAAATTTACTGCTCAGATTGGGACAGTTTAGTAGACAGATGCTTCGCTGAATTATTTGACCTAGTTAGTAAATGAATTGGGATTTTGGTTATTCATGAAAGTTTTAGATATCATTGTGATCTTGATGAGCATATTTATTGTGTAATTTTTGACTTAAGAGAATGAAAGTTACTGAATTTACAAGATACTGTACTGTGTTGAGTGACTTTGAGTGAGCAGTAGCTTTCATGGGGTTTTTGACACCCTTAAGGGTGGAATTACTTTGAATGGTCTAAATGAAACTTGTAGAGGGTTTCATTATCTTTCCAATGAGATGTAGTTTATAATTTCCTGAATTGTGTGCAAAGAGTTATGGGTGTTGGAAGTTTGGTTGGAAATCAGAAAAAAGGGGAAATAAGGGTTATATATATATATATATAGATATTAATTGCTTAATGTGAATTTTGGTTTCTTTCGTGAATAACTTTTCCGTTCGACGTCCGATTGACCTGATTCTTGAGGCATCGGATTCATTGAATATTTAATTTCATTTATGAGAGATTGTGAATTTTTGGACGGAAATTGACGTGGGTCCGGGTAATAGTTATGTGGTCCGTATTTTATTTATTTTTGGACCGATCGAGGCTCGAATTGAGTAATTTCGATGCCGTTAGATTTCTAATTTTTAGATGGATTTTTATGATGGAAATTTTTAGATTAGTGCCGGGAATATCATGAACATGCATTGTACACCTTCTAATTGTTACATGTGCATCAGTAATTGGACAATTAGTAATGTTTTTATTCTCTGACTATTATAGAGGCACATTTGGAGTGTCGATCTACCGACGTTGCAAAGGCTTCCCGGCATTAGCTTGGAAGTAATAGGTGAGAAACTAGTTGGTTCCTCAATTTTTGATTGTTTAAAATTTTGTACTGATAGTTCTGTAGAGAAAAATGATGGATATGTGAGACTGTTATGGTGAATCTGGACCGAAGGTCGAGGAATAATTTGACATTGAAGTGTTAATTCCTGTGATTGAGAAACTTCTATGCTTTCAATGGATGATCTGTGACTATGAATTATTGTGAATAATTTAGAATGAATTATGCATTTCGATAAATTGGATTTGACTTTCAATGTGATATTGTAGAATTGTGATAAATGAATTCTATATATGATTAATTAGTAACGATTGTATTTGGAGCTGCCACCGAGAGCTATATGCTCAACGTTTAATGAGCCCGAAAGGGACAGTTTAGAGCTTTATGCTCAACGCTTAATGAGCCCGAAAAGGGACAGTTCAGAGCTTTATACTCAACGTTTAATGAGCCCAAAAAGGGACAGTTTAGAGCCATAGGCTCCTTGATTATCTTGCCGGATTGGGACGATCTGACGCTTCGATCATAACACAGAATCTAAATGGAAAATAATAGAAAAATGTTATACATGTATTTGATTGTACTGTGAATTGGGAAAAGGATTGAATGCTTATATTTATGTGAAAACAGTTTTGCGAAATCCTGATTTCTGCTATTGGATGATAGTCTGTAAACACTGAAATAAAATAGAAAATGTCATGTATTTGTGTAAGTATGCAATGAATTGACTTTTGGATTGGGAAAGAGGCAACATGCCTTGCATCTATGTGATACTGCTTTGGAATCTTTTTGATTATGCTTTTGTGAAAATCTGTAAATTGCTATATGATTTTCTGAATGTGCAATTGTGATAATCTATACGCTATTCGCGTAATGCATGAATTGGGTGAACCATCGATGATGGTTTCTCCTTGAGTTCATAAAACTCACCCAAAATTTGCAATTATTTTTCAGGACTCAGAAGAATACCCCGTTAGGTTCACGGGAGTATGTCTTCAGCATTCAAATGAAGAATAGAGGCCGGGATCGGTTAGGTATGCGCATTAGGATTTTTGTATAGAGTGTTTTCGCAATTTACATGCGGTATGTATTTGTTTATTTCGATCTGTAATAAGTGTTCTGAATGAGAATCTTTCTTTGGATTTGTAAATGGGATTGATTAAATGCTAATATTGCTATATATCAATTGAAAATGTTAGTAAATGTTTTGTGTATTGAATGGGCTTGAATGGCCCAAAGTGGATTGGTCTCTAACTTAAAAAGGGGATAAATGAAATTGGGCTCTATTTAATCATGCAACTGTGGACTATAATGTCTTGAAAGCAATGTACTAGCAACCTTTTATCTTATTGGGCCCAAATTAAAAAAAATGGACTTCTGTCTATGTTAGTGTTTCAAAAAAAAAAATTTATACCGATTTGTGATTGATTGACGGGTCTAGCATGCTACTTTCGCGGGCACGGACTCGGATGTCACCGTCGATGTCGGGTTCGGGTCTTGCGGAAGTGGGATGCTACATATGTGGTATTAAAGCCCAGAAGTACTATCTTATATAGGCATTTTCTGAAATATGTTACATGCATTTAAGTCGTGTCATAGCAGACAGTGATAACTGATCCCTAGTCTGAGTCTCAATGAGGCATACGCATGAGCATGTGTTAAGTGTTTAAGTTGATATAAATAGTGAGAAAGGCGATTGTGACAAAAGAGGGGTTGTGGACATGTAGAAATGTGAAAAGTGTATATGATTTTATATGTTAGACAATGATTTAACGCAATTGTATTGGGTGACTGTATTATGGGCTACAATGTAATGATGGGACTAGAGAGTATAAGCCTGATTCAAGGACATAACTTTTCTATGACCGAGAAAGGTTAGACTTGGATGTGACATGAATGTTGAAAAGGATATGTCTGTCATATCAAGATCAAAAATTTCTTGATGATTAGCATCTATAAATCAAAATGGATTGAGAACATATATTTATGGATGATGGGATAAAGGATAATAGAAAAGAAAAGAAAAGAAATAGTCATAAATACGAGGCGGATGATGGGTAGTAGGAGAAAGCTAGAAATGCATATAAGAGGGGATTTTGTGTATGGATAAGATAGAGAAAAAGCTGACAACTCTAATGAGACTAATTGATATACTTGATATGGTCATTGACTCATTTCGAAAAGAGGTAACCTCGGAAGAAGTAAATTTTTGGAAAATTGGAGTAAATTTAGTACTAATACTGAAAGGAGGAAAGTGCAGGACGCGATAGTGCCTGATAAAAACAGGTTTCTGTTGTGATCTTATGGCAATCCCAAATCATGGGCAGGAACAAGGATAGAAAGGTAAGTATCATTTGCTAATGTTATTAATTGGAGACTTGACATAAATACATCTCTAGGTAAGATGTAAGGAGTTTGGAAGGTATATACCACGTTGTCAGAGTCAGTGAAATTGCTTGATGCCTCATGAACTTTATTATCGAGGATGGTTTGACCATATAAGTTATGATACAAATTGATTTTATTCAGATCTTATGAAATGTGGACATTGATAAGAAAGAACTGAACAGTTGACAAATTCTATGATGATTAATGAAGGATCAAACTGAAATGAAAAGAGTTAGTCAAAAGTGAATGTTGGAGTTACATCTCTAGTGAAGACTCAAGTATAAAAGATAGAAAATGCTGTTGGCAATGGATATTTATGTTGATGTAAAGTACCAACTATGTAAGTGGATTTTTGAATTGAGAGGACACCACTTGCTAATGTAAGGTAAAAATATGTTTGGGCAAGTCACCTTATATGACGAAGGTGTTACTAACGCATGAAATTATGTTTACAAATAAATTGAAATGTGTGGAGAAATTGGTATGAATGAACGAACATTAGAATAAGTCAATGTGAAATCACAGGAAATCGAATGAACTGAAGAAATTAGTTGAAAAAGGGAATTTATTGGGAAATTGAGAATATCATGTGATAAGATTACTGCAATGAGGAATTAGTTACTGAAAGCCATTGGAAAACAAAATTATGGGCATAAAGAGTTTTCGGTTATATCTGTTGGAGTTACTGTCGTCAACAATATTATGTTATTGGAGGTTCAATTGATCCAAACAAAATTGTATCAACTAGTGACTACGAGGATAATGGTAATACGAAAGTGTTTGAATTAGTGAGATGAAATTTGACTATTTTAAGGCGATGGAAGTCGTATCAAGGATGAGTGTAGAATGAAATTTTGAGGACACTTAGAACCTTAGTGTTAATTATAATGCTTCAATTTAGAGATTTTGCCATATATAAAGACGTTTTCTATTAGGGATTAGAATGCAATATGTTGTAATAAAATAACGTGATTTTGTGTACCTAGGGAACAATTATAACCTCCTAAGTTGAATTTTGGAAGGCTTGACTAAATGGGTTGTAATAACAATTGGTTTGAAAGCTTAGAGACTTTATGTACAGAAACATTTGGGATATGCAGTAAAGCTTGAGGTAATTAGTGAGGTTGAAAGGATTGAAAAGGCTTGTGCAAATGCGTATTCCCTCATAAAGTTAGTGAATGAAATCTAATGCATTGAGTAGAAAAGTCAGAGCTGAGTCTCACAAATTTGGATGTGAAGGTTATTAAATCTAATGCATGATTGAGTGAAGAATATCGAGCTAACGATTGAAATTTCAACTAAGTTGTGTATAAAAGGATTTGCAAAGTTCAAATTGGGGAATTAGAAATTGGGAACTTTATCGGAAAATAAAAAAACGGATTCACCTATCGAGTAAATGATATTGATGATTGGATGAAGAAGTATGTATAAGGCCTGATGAGGAGATTGTTAGAGGAAACATAAGAAACAATGGAAATTTTATGTCCTAGTCAGGGTTCATTGAACGAGCAATTGATGGTTTCGAATGTAAAACCGAGTGATTATATGTTTGATGTACCAATAGTCTTGACTATTGGAGGCATGAGTAATGATTATGTTTTTGGAGTTCATAGGGATATGAGGTTGCTATATAGTTTAAATGGATTACAGGCATAACAATCGTTATATTGGTGACTATAAGGTGTCATACAACAAAAGGGAGTCATTCACCCCTATGGTGGAATGAATAGGGCCTAGAAATAGTTGAAGGCCATAATTGATGTGCGATAACATGGATGAGTGAAATGAATCGGTAATAGAGGTTAAGTGGATGAGTGAAATGAATTGGTAATAGAGGTTAAGTGATCCTAGATAATGACAAATGAGTAAGGTGGATGAACATTAAGGCTATGGAATCTTATGAAAGGGATATAACAGCTAAGTATTCTGACACTACAAAGATATTAAACGGTCTTAGATGAAATGCGTCATAGTGTATCACCTCTGCCAAGGTGCACTTGGACGAAGATAAAGGTGGAAATAGGGGAAACTAAATTTAGCATTACTTGGTTTATATGAACCTTTGGTGAGAAAAGACTATGGATTTATGAGTTGGTATGAACCATAAAAAGATGTTTTGGATTCACACAGTGTTATACAGATGTGGTTGGAAAATCTTGGTATGATTCGTTGTACGTGTCATTGAGACTGGAAATGAAAAATCTGCGTAACCTGAAACTAATCAAGGAAATAATTAAGAAATAGTGCCCTTTTAACAAGGGATAAGCTGTCAACTATGGTCATTTGGAAAGACGTGCTCAAGTGTATTCAAATAGTGAAGTGGTATATATATTTATATGAGATAATAGTACCCCTACCTTAGTCAGTAATCAGAAATGAATTTCGAGGACGAAATTTCTTTAAGGAGGGGAGAATTGCAGCAGCCCAGTTCCTTCCAAAGGATTAGAACCCTAAAAATTTGGTATATGTGAGATCAATCAAAGGAATTGGGACAACACATCTCATGCTCATGCATTAGATACGGTACACAAGCATATGATTAGGGAATCCTTGCACATAACAATAATTGTACATGCATTCATGGATATTCCCGGTATAATTGGTAATTGGTAATAAATGTGGCTGTTGAGATAATTGTGGGTTATTGATCATGAAAATTGATTTGGAAAGTGGAATTGCTGATTTTACATTTTTGGAGAATTTTAGGAAATTTTTTTGAAATTTTTCGGGGGTAAATCCCGGACTAGGAAAAATGTCGAGTGGCAGACCAACTGATAACCAATATTCGAATTTAGTGCCTATGGAATTGAAGTTTGGACCTATGGTTATAGGAATTTTTGACAAGTGGAATTTATGAAAAATTGGGCTTGAAATTGATTAATTGAGGAGGCAATTTTAGAGCTTGACATGTGGCATGACACATGGCAATTTAATAACCATGCATTGCCTTAGTTTTCATTCAATTGAAGCTCCTTCTTGTATATACACGACACCCTCTCTTTTTCACCTATTGGAAGTCTTGTTTTGGAGATTTTTCTCTCCTCTTTTTCACGCATCATCCTCCTTCTCCTTCTTCTTGAACTTTGATCACTTAAAGCCTAGCTATTATTTTCTTCTTGCTCTCCTCTCCTTGCTCTTCATAAAGACCAACCCTTTCCTTTGGAGATGATGATCGTTGGTGATGGTTGAAGCTAGGGTTTGGTGGTGTTCTTGGAGAGTTCAAAGATGAGGTAGCTTAATCAAGTAAGTTTTCCTTCAAATGTTATGGATATGGCAAAAAAAAAAGTTAAATTGAAGATGAAAGCTGGAAAATGGATATTGAACCTATTGTAATGTTTTGATCATAACTCATTGTGTAGGTAAGCAAATGAGTTGCGGTTTGTGCCCAATTAAACTTGAGCTTGTTGGCTACAATTTTGTGTGAAATAGGTGTTGTTAAATTGTAACTCTAAAAGGTCGAATTTTAGCATGGAAAGTTACTATTGATGGCTGGAATGCACAGTAACCGAACCACATAACCTAGAGTTTTGCTGATTTGTCTAAATTAATTTAGAAGGAATTAGGGAAAATGGTCTTCATGAAAGTTGAAGCATGTTAAGTTAGCTTTCCATTCCCACTGATTTTGCTATTTTTAGATCTGTATATTGGGAGATATGACCTGTTTACTATTGACTGGTTTTGAGCATTTTGATGAAACCTAGCCTAAGTGTAGATTTGTGAGCATTCTGATTGGAAACAATTTTAGCAATTTCTGTGAATTGATTTAGCTTGAGTGATCTTCTGTAGAGTTTTAAAGGAAGAAATTATCTTGAAAATGATATATGACATGTAAGTTTTGGATGTCAGATTTGGGAGTAAGGAATTTGTAAAAAACTGAACCTACATTAGGTTTCTCACTGCTGCCCTGATTAGTACATTGTTTGGCAGATTTGAAATTGTTAGAGGTTGAATTGGAATTTGGGTTCTTCATGAAACTTGAAGTTTGAGATCTTATCTTTTCAGGGATATAAAGTAGTGATTTTTTTGACATTTGCGCTAGGAGATATACTGGTTGGAAATTTACTGCTCAGATTGGGACAGTTTAGTAGACAGATGCTTCGCTGAATTATTTGACCTAGTTAGTAAATGAATTGGGATTTTGGTTATTCATGAAAGTTTTAGATATCATTGTGATCTTGATGAGCATATGTATTGTGTAATTTTTGACTTAAGAGAATGAAAGTTACTGAATTTACAAGATACTGTACTGTGTTGAGTGACTTTGAGTGAGCAGTAGCTTTCATGGGGTTTTTGACACCCTTAAGGGTGGAATTACTTTGAATGGTCTAAATGAAACTTGTAGAGGGTTTCATTATCTTTCCAATGAGATGTAGTTTATAATTTCCTGAATTGTGTGCAAAGAGTTATGGGTGTTGGAAGTTTGGTTGGAAATCAGAAAAAAGGGGAAATAAGGGTTATATATATATATATAGATATTAATTGCTTAATGTGAATTTTGGTTTCTTTCGTGAATAACTTTTCCGTTCGACGTCCGATTGACCTGATTCTTGAGGCATCGGATTCATTGAATATTTAATTTCATTTATGAGAGATTGTGAATTTTTGGACGGAAATTGACGTGGGTCCGGGTAATAGTTATGTGGTCCGTATTTTATTTATTTTTGGACCGATCGAGGCTCGAATTGAGTAATTTCGATGCCGTTAGATTTCTAATTTTTAGACGGATTTTTGTGATGGAAATTTTTGGATTAGGGCCGGGAATATCATGAACATGCATTGTACACCTTCTAATTGTTACATGTGCATCAGTAATTGGACAATTAGTAATGTTTTTATTCTCTGACTATTATAAAGGCACATTTGGAGCGTCGATCTACCGACATTGCAGAGGCTTCCCGACATTAGCTTGGAAGTAATAGGTGAGTAACCTAGTTGGTTCCTCAATCTTTGATTGTTTAAAATTTTGTACTGATAGTTCTGTAGAGAAAAATGATGGATATGTGAGACCTGTTATGACTGAAATACCAGACCGAAGGTCCGAGGGAATGTGAATTTGACATTGAAGTTGTTGGACCCCGATCTTTGATTGAAAATTTGAATTATGAAAATGAAATTTAAGGAGTGCTTTGTGTATGTCTTGTATAAGAGATGTCTTAAAAATTTAAAGAATATTGAGAAGAAAAGAAATGATTTTGATTTTGATACTTTCGGGTTTGGAGTAGCTTGGTATGATTTATAAAATTAAAGTGGATGAGTTGATTGAAATTGAGCTGAAAATCAAGAAATAAAGAAAAGAAGTGTGAAAATATGAAAAATTGTAAAAAGTTTGACTTTTTGGCCTTTGAGGGTTGACTTTTGATTTAGGCAAAATTTGATAAAATGGTCTTCTGGAAACTTGTAGATTATGTCAAGAGCTTTCTGTAGCCGTAAGGTTTGATATTTTTCGATATCGGGAGTGGAAGTTATGATCAGTCAAAGTGAAGTATGAAATTTGTTTGAAGTTTGACTTTTGGGGTTGACATTTGACTTTTGATCCAGGCAAAATTTGACAAATGATCTACATGAAATTTGTAGTGTTTGTTGAGAGTTTTCTATGGCCATAAAGTTTGCTATTTTTCGATGTCGGGATTGAGAGTTATGATTTTCCGAAGTTAAGTGATCTAGCTTTGTTTTGTATAAATGACCTAAGTGTATATTTGCATATGCTATACTTCGAGGCCACTTGTCGTATGGATTTAATCTGAATTGGAATAAGTGGTCTTAATGAAAGTTAAAGCTTGTATTTCGATCTTTCTGACGCCATAAAGTATGTAATTTTTCGATATCGGAGCTAGGAGATATGATTTTTGGAACATTCAGGTATAAGTATGTATTTGAAGTCTTGTAACTTGGTTTGAATTCCGACCCTTTTGTAATCTTTTGCTTATAATTCCTTCGTCCGACATCCGATTGCTTTGATTCTTGAAGCGTTGGATTCCTAAGACAATTACGTTCATTTTTATGAAGAATTATGATTTTTAGGAGATTAAATGGAAAGAGATTGATTGAACCAAAGTAATAGATTTGGTTATAGGTTATAGGTTATAAGTTGGATAATTTTCTGAACATAGTTCAGTATTTTGTGAATTTCGGGAGCTGTACAACTCCGATTGAGTTGATTCTTGAGGGAAAATAAAGTTAAGATATAGGGCTACAACTCTTGTGAAGGGATCGAAATTTAATTTCATCCCTAAGATTGTTAAATTTTGGAATTAAATTCGCGTAATGTTCAGTCTCGGATTTTGTGAAGGTCCGATAGTATTTTAGCTATAACTTATTCGTTTCTGATTTGAATTGAAAGCGGTTGGTGGCGTTGGATTCGTATGATCTAGAGGAACAATTGTTAAGAAGAAAGTTTGTCCAAATTATTTCGTTTAGATGCTGGAAATCAGGACGCAAGTTATCAGTTTTTCAAAATCCTGCACAGGGGCAAACTTAGAAATAGGCTTAATTGGGGGGGCAAGATGGTAAATTGTGTTTCATTAAATGAAACACACAAGAAGCTGTCATTTTTACTCCCAGAAACAGCAGAAGATTCACGAAAAAGGAAGAGAAATAAAAGAAGGAAATAAGAAGAAGGGAGAAGAAGTTTTCGTATATGGAGAAGAAGAGAGGAGTAGAAGAAGGATGAAGCAAGTTGGCGTTTTTCCTTGAGATTTCTAATGGGTTTCGTTTGTTTCAAGAGGAAAGAGATGGAAGAAGAAGGAAGCTTGTCTTGGAGCTCCATAAATAATGAAAATGGAGGAGAAAAAGGTAAGAGAGAGAAAGCTTGAGTTTTTGAGTTTTTGATTTGTTTGATGGTTGATTAAGCTTGGAATAGTTATGGATTTAGCTTATCTATGATTATTTGAAGAGATTAGACTATGGTTATGTTTAATTTTGGTTATGGAAGATTCTAGAGAGAGAAAGCTTAGTGAAGAAGATGATGAATAGTGAAATTTGGGGGTTTTTGAAATTATTGCTTTAGATGGCTTGAATTAGTGATGAATTTAAGATATCCTAAGTCAATTTTAATGTTTATGCTTTAGGTGAAGTTTAATTTGAAAAATTGTAAATTAGGGGTTTAGGCTTAATTTGGAATTTGGGGATTTTCCCAAATTGTTTGAATTAATGGTGTAGAATTATCAATAATAGCATGAATTGATGAAATATGGAATTAATTTTGAAGAAATTGTATTTTATGGTATTGAATTTGGATAAATTGGTTTAGGCCAATTTTAAGATTTGGAAATTTTTGAAATTGAAGATTTAGATATTTTGGAATTAATGTGAATTCATGAATTGTGACATTAATTTTGAAAATTAAGTTATTTATGAGATTGAATTTGAGTGTATTGGTTTAGGTCAAATTTTGAATTTGGGAATTTTAGAAATTCTGGTTTTAGAAAGCTTGGAAATATGATGATTATGAATTTCCAATAGTTAATTTTGAGAATTATGCAAATTATGATGTGGAATTTGAATGATTATCGCTTAGGTCAATTTTAATTGAAAAAAGGAAAGAAGCAAGGATCAAATTGAAGCTAGGATCAAGTTTCTGGCAATAATTCGAGGTGGGTAGCATATTTATATTTTGATTTGTAAGTTATATATGACTTTTTGAAAATTCAAGAAAGTGAAAGAAAAGATTTTCGTACTTTATTCGTTTCCGAATGATTTTTGGAAAATTATTATAAGTTTAAATTCATTGTTTTAAAATGATTTAAAAAAAATCGATAGGAATTTCTGAAAATGCATTTGTTGTGTATGCATTGATAAATTATGCAAATTGTTGCATTGATTGATTGAATAAATTAAATTGTATGAATTATGTGAATTGTGAGTTTGTTTGTGTTTGATGAAAAACAAGATGTTTGAAAAGTGCCTTCGGGCCATCTGAAATTATGTTTTGCTTATATGCTATATGGGTTTGGTAAGGTCCTTTGTGAGTCAACGCTGTCTCTACTTGTTATAGCCTTCTCCCGGCTGCCCGTTAGTGACATAGGAGTTCCGATCTCGGACTCCCCTCGTTAACTACCGCCTGTAACCATTAGGCGAGGAATGTGCGAGACGTCTGTTTTGACCAAACCAAACCATTTGATGTGTTATGTGATTTGTGTTGGATGCCGCGGTATAACCCGCAAACACATGCCGCAGTATAACCTGCAAACACCTACGGGTGGGGTGTGGGGTCCAACACTAAACCACTTGACGTGTTATATAATTTTGCTTTGTTTATGTTGTGATGTATTATGACGTGATGCATTCATATTTGAAATTGTACATGAGAAATGAGAAAGTAAATGTTTATGAATATTTTGAAACAAATGAAGATTTGGAAATTTTAGAAAATGTTGATGAAGGTTTATGAATGGTTTGAAAGGTTTGAAAATGAATGATTGGATAAATTTCCGAATGGGAAATGTTTGAGTTTGTTTTTGCTATTGGCTTCCGCATTGTGTTTCCGATTCGAAATTTCGATCTTGGGCGTATGAGTATGAATAAGGAATTGATACGAGTTTGTAAAGATAAGAGTGAATTTGTGAGAATGTGCTAAGTGATCATTTGATTTTGATGAAAGAAGTATGATTGTCTTTAGGAATTTCAAAATTGATGTGCATGATTATTTGACGCTCAAATTCAAATGATTGGTTTGATTTAGGTGTTACGAATACGATTGATTAGAAACATGTGTTTGTGGAATTTAAGACTTGAATTTCGTGATGAATTGGGAGAAATTGCTATAGACTATACTTTCGTAAGATGAAAGAATGATGAGTTGCTAAATGATGATTGAACCATATTAGGATTCTTTAAAGAATAGACCATTGATTTGTGTCCATATCTGAAGAAATAATGAGTTATAGATATAGTAAGTTAATATGATATGAGTGGTATGAGATACATATATGACGAGAAAATTAGATAAGAGAAAGTAATTTGATTATGAGTTTTGAAAAGAAATTAGTAAGAAAGTGTTTGATGAGCTTTGTTTAAAAAGAAATTTATGCAAGAATGAGTTACTTGGAGTTTAAGTAAGTGTGAATTTAGGACGAAATTCTTTTAAGAGGGGAGAAATGTTGGACCCGATCTTTAAGTGAATTTAGAAATATAAAAGTATGAAATAAGTAAGTTAGTATGTGAAGTTTGTATTATATGTGATTATATTTTAAGAAAATTGATGAGAAAAAGAGTTGATAGAGTTTGATGATTTTGAAATTTGGATAGCTTTGTATGGATGATAAAAGTTCAAGTGGATGAGTTGATTGAAATTAAGTTGAAAATCATGACTAAAAAGAGAAAGTGTGAAAATATGAAAAATTATAAAAAGTTTGACTTTTTGGCCTTTGAGGGTTGACTTTTGATTTAAGCCAAATTTGATAAAATGGTCTTCTGGAAACTTGTAGTTTATGTCAAGAGTTTTTCGTAGACATAAAGTTTGATATTTTTCAATATCGGGAGTGAGAGTTATGATCTGTCAAAGTTGGCTTGGAAGTTTAACTTTTAGGGTAAAAAGTTGACTTTTTGATTTAGGTCAAATTCGAGAAAATGATCAACGTGAAACTTGTAGCCTCTGTCGAGAGCTTTTCGTGGACATAAAGTTTGCTATTTTTCGATGTCGGAATTTGGAGATATGATTTTCAGAATATATGCTTTGTTTTGAAAATGTTAATAAGTATAGATTTGCATGTGCTATACTTCGAGGCCACTCGTCATATGGATTTAGTCTGAATTGGAATAAGTGGCCTTAATGAAAGTTGGAGCTTGTATTTCGATCTTTCCGACGCCCTAAAGTATGTAATTTTTCGAGATCGAGGCAAGGAGTTATGAGCGATTAAAAATTGGAAGTTGGTTAGGAAAAGCTGATTAAGACATAATCTTTGAGTGGAAATTTGACTTCTTTGGAATCCAATTGGATTTTTCTATTCTTCAGGGAAGTTGTAAAGCTTCCTTTTACCTTTCCATAGACACCAAATTCGTCAAATTCCGAGTTCGGAATTAAGAGATATGAGTTTTAAAAAAAATTCAGTTATAAGAGGGTATTTAAGGTTTTGTAAATTTTGCTTGAACTCCGACCCTTTTGCAATCTTTTGTTATAAATCTTTCGTCCGACATCCGATTGATTTGATTCTCAAAGCGTTAGATTCCTAAGACAATTACGTTCATTTTTATGAAAAATTATGATTTTTAGGAGATTAAATGGAAAGAGATTGATTGAACCCAAGTAAGAGATGGGTTATAGGTTATAAGTTGGATAATTTTCTGAACATGGTTCCGTATTTTCCGATTTTCGGGAGTTGTAAAACTCCGATTGAGTTGATTCTCGAGGAAAAATAAAGTTAAGATATGGGGCTACAAATCATATGAAGGGATCGAAATTTAATTTCATCCCTAAGATTGTCAAATTCTGGACTGAAGTTATGTTAAAGTTCAGTTTCGGATTTTATGCAGGTCAGTTAGTAATTCGGCCATAAATTCTTTGTTTTAGATCCGAATTGATCTCCGTCAGTGGCGTTGGATTCGTAAGATCGAGAGGAACAATTTTCAAGAAGAAAGTTTGTCCAAATTATTTCGTTTAGATACTTGAAATCAGGACGCAAGTTATCAGTTTTTCAAAATCCTGCACAGGGGCAATTTTGGAAATAAGCAAACAAGTGAGGGCATAAGGGTCATTTGTACCCCATTTTAAGTGACATGGAAAAACTCACTTGTGATTGTCGTATTAAGCATCTGGAAGTCACGTTTTTGCTGAAATAAAAGAAAGAAATAAGAAGAAGAGAGAAGGAAAAAAACGAAGAAGAAGAAAGAATGAAAGTGTTTTCGTATGGGAGAAAGAGTGGAGAAGAAGGGGGGAGAAGCAAGTTGCAATTTTTCTCCATGATTTTCAAGAGATTTTCGTTTGTTTTCAAGGGAGGAAGAAGATGAAAGCTTGTCTTGGAGCAAAAATAACAAAAATGGAGGAGAAAAAGGTAAGAGAGAGAAAGTTTTGATTTTGAAATTTTGATGAGTTTATTGGTTGATTTAGCTTAATATGGTTATGAATTGAAGTTTCCTATGATTAATTGAAGAGATTAGGCTATGATTATGCTTAATTTTGGATTAGGATGAAATGGAGTTTATGTTAAATTTTGAAAGTTGGGGGTTTTCGAAATTGATGTTGTAGATAGCTTGAATTAGTGATGAATTTGAGATATCCTAAGTTAATTTTGATGTTTATGCTTTAGGTGAAGTTTAATTTGAAAAATTGTAAATTTAGAGTTTAGGCCAAATTAGAAATTTGGGGTTTTTGTGAATTATTGGGGTTTTTGTGAATTAATGGTGTAGAATCATAATTAAGAGTAGGAATTGATGAAATATGAAATCAATTTTGAAGAAATTATGATTTATGACATGGAATTTGGATAAATTGGTTTAGGCCAATTTTGAAAATTGGGGATTTTCAAAATTGGAGATTGAAATAGCTTGAATTTATATGGAATTGGTGTTTTCTAAGTTTAATTTGAGTAAGTAAGTGATTTATGATATTGAATTTGACTAATTCGATTTAGGTCAAATTTGGAATTTGGAAATTTTAGAAATTCTTGCTTTAGATAGCTTGGTAAAGTGATGAATTCGGGTTCCTTATAGTTAATTTTGAGATTATACAAATTTATGATGTGGAATTTGGGTGATTATGGCTTAGGTCAATTTTAATTGAAAGAAGGAAAGAAGCAAGGATCCAATTGGAGCTTGGAACAAGTTCCTGGTATCGATTCGAGGTGGGTAGTATATTTATTTATTGAATTTTAAGCTAAGCATATGGATTTGAAAAATTCAAGAAGCAAAATTTGAGAAACAAATGTTTAGAAAAATGTTTGAGAAATATAGTTTTGATTTGAATAAATGAAATGCTTTGGAAGGTTTTAAGAAAATACAAGATCTATGAAAATCATGTTTTGAATTATCGAACAATTTGAACAATGTGCCTTGTAATGTAATCAGTTTGATTTATGATTTAAAGAAATTGTGCATATCTTGTTATGAATTTGGTTGATATGTGATTTAATTGATCTTTGTTAAATGCATTTATGTGAATATCTGAAAATGTCATTTGTGATACGATATGATATGAAAATTTAGAAAATCAAGATTTTGAAAATGCCTTCGGCAATTTGAATTCTCTTTCCGCTTATGTGTTATGTGGGTTTGGTAGGTCCCTTGTGAGTCGTCATTGTCTCTATTTGTATAGCCTTCGCCTGCCGTTGCCCGCTAGTGGCACGGACTCGATTCGGACTCCTTCACGGCTTTGGACGCTTTGCGGGAAAGTGTAATGCGTTTCATTCACTGTTTGCAGGACCATTATCTTGAGAATGTGCGATATGTTCTGTTTGGACCGAACCAAGCCATTTGATATGTTTTATATGTTTGAGTTGTGAACTTTATGATTTGTAATGTTATGTGTTTGCATTCATGTTTATGAAACATTTAAGAAAATGAGTTATGAAATGTTTGAAAAATTGAAAAGGGTTTGAGAAAAATATTGGAAAAAAATTGAAAAGTTTGAAAATGAGTTTTTGGAGAAAATCTTAAATGGGAAATGTTTGAAAAGTTTGAAAAATAAAAGATTTTTTCCGCTTATTGTTCAGTTTATAAATATATTATCCACGAGCTTCCGAGCTCACCCCCTCTTTCATCCCCATCTCTAGGTTTCGAGCAGGAGATCAGATGAAAGAATGTGAAGACTTTTGGGTCCGTTTTTGCATCGTTTGTATGGTTATGTAAATATTGAGATTTGGAATATTTTGTAATGGTTTGAATTGCCATTAAGTGATTATGATGTATTTCAGAATGTATGAAGATTATGAATGAATGAATGAATGAATGAGAGTAAGAAATTGTATATGATTTGGAAGTTTGTATATGACATTGTGTACAATTTTGGGTTATATATTGGAAATTGAGAGGGAAATTTTGATTGAATTATGAGTTTGGTATTGAATTGAGAATTATGGAAGTATTAGATTTAGGTTTGCATTTTGCTGGTGTTTGGATTCCAGACGGGAGAGTCCGATGATTCTGAGATCTGTTTGGCATTTAGAAGTGTATTTCTTTACCCTTGCAGGTTTGGGTTAGGATAAAGGCAGCCGTTATGCTACCGAAATTTTGATAAAAATTGGTATAAAGATGAATTTTTGCGATTTGATTGTATGTATAAGCAGTTTGTATGATTTGAGGATTTGAGGAAAATTTCCAAGAAAAAGGATATAAGATTGCTTGTATGAGTTTGATAAATGAGTATAAAAAAAAATTTATACCGAGTTTCGGGATATGTCTTAGTCTAGATTTCCAACGCGACGCTTCTTTAAGATGATTTTTGCACGGATGTCGGACATTTGTTAAGTATCGATTTCGCTTGGAATCTGTTCGTTCGGTTCGATTAGTTATTGCTTCCGCTTTCATTTGCTTCCGTTTCAATTCTGTATTCGATTGATTCGCATTTGCTATGCTTCCGCTTGCCTTGTAATTTGAGTTTGTTTTTGCTATTGGCTTCCGCATTGTGTTTCCGATTCGAAATTTCGATCCGAAATTTTCGTTTCCATTCGCTTTCGTTTCCTTCGTTTTTCGTTTTCCGGTTGGGATCCGGTTTCCGGATCGGGTCCCAACATCAATTATGTGTGATGGTTGGACGAATAGGAGACAAGAGCCTATTATAAATTTTTTGGTTTATTGTTTTAATGGCTCTATGTTTTTAAAATCGATTGATGCATCTGGCCTGATTAGAACTGTTGATAATTTGTTTCGGATATTTGATCAAGTTGTGAATGAAGTAGGGGTGGAAAACATTGTTTAATTTATTACTGACAATGATTTCGCTTATAAAGCAGTAGGGATAAGGTTGCAGAGAACCTATAATTCATTTTTTTGGACTCCTTGTGTTGCACATTGCATTGGCTTAATACAGGAGGATATATGAAATCCTAGGTATTTTCCTGTTTTTGATGAGACCATGCAGAAGGCAAAAAAGGTGAAAAAATTTATTTATAATCGTGCATGGGTTTTAAATTTGATGAGAAGGGAATTTACCAATGGTAGGAATTTGTGTCGCCCTGCTGTGATAAGATTTGCAACAAATTTCTTATCACTTCAGTCTTTTCTTTCGTTGAGAGTGGAGTTAAGACAAATGTTTACAAGTGATAAGTGAGTTACATCTCAGCATGCTAGGTCTAATGCTGGAATGGAGGTTTGTAGTATCATACTAAAAGATAGGAAATTTTGGTCGCAATGTCAATTCGTTATCCAAGTTTGTGAGCCTTTGGTGAGGGTGTTTCGGTTGGCTGATAGTGAAGAAAAGCTAACAATGGGTTATATTTTTGATGTTATGGAGAGAGCAATGGAAGCAATCAAGGCCAATCTGAAAAATAGGCTTTCTTTATACCAACCATATATCTCAATCATTAATGAGAGAAGGAGAAAACAACTTTCTTCTCCATTGTTTGTAGCTGGGGCATTTTTGAATCCTAGTGTGTATTTTAGACTGGATGTTGAAAAGCAAGCTGAAGTTAGTAGAGGAATGCTTATGACAATTACAACAATTGTTCCTCATGACTCAATGCAAGTTGTTTTAACCACACAAATGGAGACTTATAAGTTCTCTTATGGAGATTTTGGAATGTCGGTCACTATTCAACAAAGAGGACTTCTTTCTCCAGGTATTACTTATTTCCTATTTCTTATTTGTTGAAATTTATTTATCACTTTATTTTGTTTATAACACTACTTTTGTTTTCTTATAACTTGCAGTTGTTTGGTGGGATCTTTTCGGATGTAGTGTTCCAGAATTGAGAAGGTTTGCGATTCAAATTTTAAGTCAATGTGTGAATGCAACTGGGTGTGAACGAAATTGGAGCACATTTGAATTTATCCATTCTAAGAAAAGGAATAAATTGGTGCATAAGAGGTTGAATGACTTGGTTTATGTTCGTTACAATTTAAAGCTTCGGGAAAGGTATGTTATTTTCATTATTAATTTTGATATAATTTCTTATAATTTTATAATAATTAAATGTAATTGTTTACTAGGACTCTTAGTAGCATAAGTTGTTCAAATAAACCAATTGCGATTGATAATATTGATATTTTGGCGGATTGGATTTCTGAAGAACCCAATTTGGTTGATGTGAGTGATTTGAATGTGGAAGATGATCTTGGATGGGAAAGCATTGACATGTCATTTGGTGCATGAAATTTGAATGATGATGATGATGAAGCTCCTCTCAATGATGAGGATTTTGTACCAAATGATCAGTGGGGTCAGTGCAGTTCAAGCGGGTATCCGCCTATTGACGATTGAATTTCAGGTTTTTATTTTTCCTATTATTTTAATTTTACTTGTATTTGATCATTGATGTTTATGTTAAATTATATGTATTTAATGTAAATGTAATATTTTGTTTTGAGTTCAACTTCTACTTGATTGCTTATTCGTCATCAACTCTTTTTGTAATATTTATTGTTCTTTTATCGGATGTTTTGAATCTTTTGATGTAAATATGTAATATTATTTATTACAATGATGAAATTGTATGATTGTAATATTTTAAATGCTTTGTATTATTCTTAGTTTTATAATTGTATAATGATGATTGTCTTTGTTTATATTAATTGTGGTTATTATTTATATGTAAAATATTTAAAATTATTGTTATTTCAAATTAATTGTCATTATTATTTATTATTAAGATTTTGAAAGTATGGTTGATGTAAACAATAAACTAGTAAAGTATCTGATGCAATTGTATAATATATCAATATGGACTATTTTGCAATTTTTTAAAAGTTTAGGGACTATTTTATAAATTTAAAAAATATCCCGAAACGGTACCCGGTACCCGGTATCGACCGATACCGGTACAATTCTGTTCTAGAGCCCAATCCGATACTGAGCCCGGTATGGTATTCATAACATTGCTACGGATGCATTATACACGGATTAATTGCCCCTCCAAAAGCATTCATTTCAAATTCTTCATCATTTGAAATCATTAATCACGACTCGCAATTCTCATTCGACCACAAACTTATTATTAAAGCCTCCTCTTTTGCAACTTATCAAAAATGGGGTGTAAGCCACATTATCAAGATCAACTTACAATGTCCAAATGATGAGAAAGATTTGACATAAAGTAACAAAAATGCAGTCATGATGTAACTCATAATCATGCTTTTAAACTTAAAGCTAAATTTTTTATTACAGATTAAAATCATCAATGTTAAAGAAGGCTTGCGATTGAAATATGGGAGAAAACTATAGATATGGATTAATTCCTTATAAGTTAAATCTCATTTAATGGTCCAATAAACTAAGATCTCTCAGTATTTTATTAGATGGGGATAAGTGACATTATCCTATATACCTACGACCAGTATAAAAATAAATCCCTATTCTACGAATGAGGCCGGTCACACTTTTCATACTCGCCAAATATCGTATAATCATTATATCTAAATACGCAAGTCATCAACTTTTAACCTAATGATTTCCTATTTTTCAAATGCTTGTCACAATATAAATATATAATGTGATATCTGATGTGCCCTAGCTAGCTAGCTATCGCTTATAATATGTACACCAACCTATATATGAAGTGCATAATACTTTCAAAAATTCAATATCTTTAGAAAATGCTTGGCTGCTCAAAGTTATATTTATCCACTAATTCAATAAAAGTACAGGTATCACCACGGACGCGCCAATGTCAAATCGATTAGGCAACTAACTGCTAATACAGTGAGTTCGCGTTCATATTCTTGAGAATGAAAGGCGGCTTCATGGAAAACCTAAAAAGCTAAAAGAGGAAAGCAGAACAAAAAGGTGGAGAACGATAAGTCTCAGTAGCCGAGAAATGCAGAAGATCGCCCATCGCCCATCACCCATCGCTAGATGTTTAATTTTCCCAGTGTTTTTCAGATCTAAGGGCCACTCTCCCTGAGCAATACAGATCTACGCCATCGAGAGTCTTCTGAGCAGCTCCAAAATTTTGTTCTACCTTTCCGATCATATGGATCTCTGGCTCAGTCATGTTTACCACTACTATTCCAATTGTGAATCCATCAGTTGGGTGTTGTAAATCTGGTTGTGTGGAGAAGGATATGGCAACTTGTGGTTTTGGGATCCGAGAAGGCTTTCCCTAAGTTGCTATACGGCAATCCTTTGTTATATCAACACTTTTTGTCGAGTTGTGTTATGTAGACTGAATAGCGAATATTTCCGACATGGTATGCTCTTTTGCATTTTGTTCTCCGTAATGGTCATCTGAAACTCCTAGCCTTTGGCTTTTTCTTCTATCCGGTCACTGTTTATTTTCTTCTATCTACATTTTTCTTGGTCTAAGTCTCATGGAGCGAGCATTGGCAACCTTAACCATTGATGAGGAGGAAGATGTCGTGTTGAATGTAGGGGCAGCAGTGCAGGTAGAGGTACCCCAGTATCAATAATGTATGGTGGGTATGTTTCTTACGCTGGCGCCTATCAATTTTCCGTCCATGAGAAATACTCTTGTCGATGTTTGGCACCCGATAGGAGGTGTCAATATATCAGAGATTGGTGCTACGCAATATTTGTTTCAGTTCTATAATGACATTGATCTGAATAGGGTTATTGAGGGGGCACCTTGGCATTTTAATAGGCACTTGCTATTATGGAGTAGGGTTGCTACCGGTATGGATTCTCTTGAAATTCCCCTGACTCATAGTAACATCTGGATTCAAGTTTATAATCTTCCCCCTGGTTTTACTAATGAAGTGATGGCTATGGCGCTCGGGAATTTTGTTGGAAGTTTTCTGGAGTATGATGCAAGAATGATATGTAGGGTGTCCGAGCCTACGTATATGAGGGTCAAAGTGACATTAGATGTGCAAAAACCGCTGAAAAGAAGGAAGAAGATAGTTGATGATAAGGGTGAGATACATGTTGTCCATTTCAAGTATGAGAAAATAAGTGTCTTCTGCTTTCTGTGTGGGAAGTTAGGCCACTCTGAAGCATTCTGTGAATTATGTTTGAGTCTACAACCCGAAGCCGTGGTGTTTGGATGGGATGTCAGCTTACGCGCTTCGGTGAGGAGGAATACACCGGCAGTTAGTCCATGGATAAGGGATGAGGTGGATGATTTTGGGGGGACCAACAGAAGGATAATCTGAACCCGAGATTCGTGGGAATGCAATATTCAAAATTCAAGGACTTTAGAGTTTCCTTCTTGGGCACGACATCGGGCGGGAAACAGATCCTACCGGGTGACGATCAGCCAATTAGAATGGAGCTAGATAGAGATAGTTTGGAATCTGGGGGTGGGACTAGCTCTCTTTGAGAAAAGGAACCTATTCTAAAGGTAGATGATGGTAAGAAAAGACCACGACATATCATAAACCAATCTTCTTCCGTTTCTAATCATGGTGATTTGGTTGAGGGTACAATGACACTCCAAGCGGCTGGTCCTGGGAGCCAGGAAAACCGACTACAATGAAGTCACTTTGTTGAAACTGCCGAGGAATGGGTAATCCTCGGGCAGTTCGAGCATTGCAGGAGTTGGTGTTGAGGTATCAGCCGTGGTGTGCTTTTCTCATTGAAACGCAGGTGCAAAGTTCGAGAATGGATGAAGTTCGAGTTCAGTTGGGGTTTACGAATTGTTTTAATGTTAATAGCTTAGGCAGAAGTGGGGGTCTTAGTGTTTTGTGGAATGATTCGGTACAGCTGCAAGTAGTGGGGCTTGGTAATGACTTTATAGAAACTCATATTTTTGTAATGGATACGTGGGTGTGGGTTACTTGCTTCTATGATAATCTGAATAGGAGTCGGAGACATATTTCGTGGAATTTGCTTCGAGCATTGGCTAGACAAGATGATAAAGAGTGGGTATGTATTGGTGATTTTAACGAGTTGCTAAGTCAAGAAGAGAAATGGGGAATTCATGATCATCCACATTATTTAATTAGGAATTTTAGAGATGTGTTATCAGATTGTGATTTGCATGATATCAGGTATACGGGCAGTTTTTTTACGTGGTATATGAAGAGAAACAGCCAGGTGGTTGCGAAGCAGTGGCTAGATCGCGCAGTTGGTAATGGTAGATGGTTTCTGCGGTTTCTAGAATGTTCAGTTTAATCTCTGGTGGCTTCGGTTTTCGATCATGATCCGTTGCTACTGGATACCAGCCCAGACTCTCAGCATACGGTTTGTCGAATGTTCCGTTTCGATAATGCATAGCTCCTGGATGCAAATTTGGAAGCAGTAGTGTTGGCGGGTTGGAGGTGTGAGGGTGAGTTTGATCTTCTACATAAGAAAGACAATTGTGTAGCAGAATTACAGTTATGGGGAAGACGCAGAAATAGAGATCGAAATATGAAACGAGCATTGGTACAGAAACTGTTATAGGAGTGTAGGGCTGGAACCGATGGGGGTGACTTGGATCGCCTATGGGCAGAATGGAATCTTTTGCTTGAGGAAGACGAGGTGAGACGTCGACAGCAAGCCAAATTATTTTGGGCTTAATATGGGGATATGAACTCCAAATATTTCCATGCACACATTAAAGGAAGGCGGAAAAATAATTTAATAATAGGGTTGAAGAATGCTACTGGAGGGTGGTGTCGAGACCGAGATGGTATGCATGGCTTAGTTTTTGAGTATTTCCAGGAGTTATTTCAAACAAGTGGTAATCGTCATAATACCGTTACGCAGTTAATACAAGCCAGGGCGAGTGTAGAGGATAATAGGATGCTATTAGAACCATTTACGAAAGAAGAATTCCGTGAGGCCGTTTTCCATATGCACCCGAATAAGGCGTTGGGACCAGATGGTCTTAACCCGGGTTTCTTTCAAAGATTTTGGCACATTCTGGGAGATGATGTAGTGGCGGGTTGTGGCTCTTGGTTTGAACGAGGTATGTTTCCTCCAACTCTCTCTGATACGCTTGTGGTCTTAATTCCAAAGATTCACCGTCCTGAATGGGTGAAAGACTATAGGCCTATTGCTCTATGTAATGTGTTGTATCGGATCATAGCTAAAGTGCTTGCTAATCGGCTTAAAAAAGTTCTCCCCCATGTTATTTTCCCTAGTCAATCGGCTTTTGTTCCAGGAAGGTTGATAACAGACAATACCTTGGTTGCCTTTGAAACTATTCATAGCATGAAGAATTTTACATGGGGAAGTGTTGGGTCGGTGGCTTTGAAAATTGATATTAGCAAGGCCTATGATCGAGTGGAGTGGAACTATCTCGAGCAGATGCTGAGATAGTTGGATTTCATGATAAATGGGTACATTGGTTAATGATGTGTGTTACCGGTGTCAAGTACTCTATACTGGTGAATGGTGAGGCAGTGGGCCCTATTTTGCCTAGTCGGGGGCTTCAACAAGGGGATCCTTTGTCTCCGTATTTATTTATAATCTGTGCTGAATGTCTTTCTATGTTATTTAATCGGGCAGAAAGGCAAGGTTTGCTTCATGGGCATAGAGTGGGGTTTAGATGCCCTCGAGTTTCTCATCTTTTATTTGCAGATGACTCGATCTTTTTCTTTAAAACTACAGAACAGGAAACGAGAGAGGTGAAAAGCATCTTAGAGGAGTATGAAGGAGCCTCGGGTCAAATGGTCAACTTCCAAAAATTAGGTATTTTCTATAGTCCTAAAGTCTTACAGGCTAGTAGAAATACTATTGGTAATATTCTCAATGTAAGTTTACCACTCGGGGGAGGTAAGTATCTGGTTCTTCCATCACTTATTGGAAGAAATAAGAAACAAATCTTTCAGTTCATAAAAGATAGGATGTGGAAGAAGGTAAATGACTGGAAGAATAAGATGCTTTCTAGAGCAGGGAAGGAGACTTTGATAAAATTTGTTGCTCAGGCCGTACCGGCTAATGTGTTTCAATTGCCTTTATCATTATGTGATGAACTTCAGAAGATAATGAATAGCTATTGGTGGGGAAATTCGAGAGAGGGTACTAAAGGTATTCATTGGTATGCATAGGACAAGATGTGTCAGCCCAAAAGGAATGGAGGTATGGGGTTTCGTGATTTGCACTGCTTTAATATAAGTATGCTTGGCAAATAGGGATGGCGACTTTTATGTGGTCCTAACACTCTTCTATTTAGGATTCTCAAATCTAAATACTTCCCTTAAGGGGATTTTTTAGACGCCAGGATTGGACATAATCCTAGCTACGCGTGGAGAAGTGTGTGATTTGCTAAGGATATTTTGAGGAAACGCGTGAGGTGGCGAGTGGGTAATGGGGAGACAATTAGGGTAGGTGTGGACCCATGGATGCCTAGAGATGGGGAGTTTTGGGTGGAGGATGACACAACTTCTGTGAGTTCTACATTAATATGTGTGAGTTATTTAAGGGAGATGAGAGGATGTGGGACTCGGAAAAGGTGATGGGCATGTTTAGTCATAGAGATAGTAGGGATATCCTTGCAATCCCACTTCGGTGGGGAGAGTGTGAGGATAGTTGGGTTTGAAATTTTGACAAAAAAGGTAAGTATACAGTGAAATTTTGTTATTATGTAGATTTGAAAACATTGGGGAGAGGTGGTGAGGTCGAAGAGGGTGATTTTTGGGGCAAATTATGGCATATTGCTTCTTCTCCAAAAGTTAAGGTTTTTATGTGGAGAGCTCTAAAAGGCATTCTACCTACTAGGGTACAACTAGCTCGTAGAGGAGTGCAGGTGGATGATAAATGCTACTGTGGGGAGGTGGAGGATGTCAATCATTGCTTGGTGGGGTGTGAGAGGGCGAGGGAGGTGTGGAAGGTAGGGGATTTTTTTATTCCTAACCCAGCTCCTTCTTTTAGGAAGTTTTTCTTGCAGGTACTGAATGCGAATAATGGAGCACACATCTCAAAATTTACAACCATAGCATGGAAGATATGGGAGGGAAGAAACAAAGGCTTATGACAAGCTCAATTCCCTACAGCGAGGGGAACTTGGCAACTTGCAATGGATAACCTACATCAATGGACTTTAGCGCAAGAACGAACGCGGCATCAACATCTTCTATCCTTCAGTAGCAATAGAGGTCCAACCGCCAATCATTTCATAGCTGCTGGGAGAAGACAAAGTGCATCAGATAGCTTGGATGAATGACATATTTTCGTCGACAGGGCAAGATTTCAGAGTATGGGTAAATCGGGGTTTGGCTTTATCATTGAGAGCCTTGAAGGCCTCTTTCAACATGCAATTTCTAGATGGTTTGATGGTCTACATTCAATGTTAGTGATAGAGGCTTTAGTGGTTCGACAAGCTCTTATATGGTCGGTTCACAACATGCAACATATGAGGAGTATCTTTACTGATTCTCAGCTTGTAGTGCTAGCCATTAAATCACACCAAGAAGATCATTCAGAGTTTGGGGGAATTATTAAGGATTGCCAACTCATATTGGGAAGTAATTCTAATATTTCTGTTGTTTGGATTAATGGACGAGAAAATGTGGGCGCTCATGAACTTGCTAGAATGTCTTGCAATTTCTCTCGTTTGAAAGTACGGGTGTCTATTCCACCTTGTCTAACTCATTTATATGGTTAATAGAGTTTTTTCTTTACCTTTCAAAAAAAAAGTACAGGTTAAAGCTTTCTTTTTTGTTAGGATAATTATTTTCACTTTCATTTAATTAAATGACTTTTTAACCAAACACTTGCAATGAAAATAACGACGCACCCAATATCTCATCAATCAGGTGAAGCCAAACAATATATAGCAAATATGTGAACCCAAGCAACCAAGTAATTATCAGACCAAAGCTTTTAATAGAGTTAGTACTTTCTTCTTTGGAGAAAGTTTGGGATGGTTTAACACGATTCCAGATCAACCTGAAACAAATCTGTGGTTCATGGTTCACCAAGTACGAATCGGATATTGGCTGAACAATAAGACCCCGAAAATGCTAAGTTAGTGGCGCCACAGTCCAGATCAGACCAATTTGGTTCATACCAAGGATCCTTTCTCATAGCTTTTAACCAAACCATCATCTCAAGTCAAGCATTTAACCAAATCTATTTCTAGTATCGTCTTGCATTGCAGAATGCAGATACACCAGTAGACCACCTTTTCCTTCAATCTCACTCATAGCACGTTTGGAAAACATTCTCATTTTTCGTTAAAATAAAATCAGTAATGGCTAAGACAGGGGGAGTTTTCACTGCCTTGCATGGGGCATATTATAGCATCCCAATTAAAGTTTCGATTCACACGTTGTTTGTTTGCCAAGCTTCTTCACTTCCCTTGTGCTCGTCTACTTTGCACCTTCTGTTTTTGACATATATCAATTTGGGCTTGTGTTCAACTTCGCCTTCTTTTCACACTAATTTATGCCGTCTTTTGCTGTTGGATAAGCAAGCTGGGTTTTGGCAGCTTTGCTTTGCCTGTTGGGTTGGTGCCGGTTAGGATTTGCTTTCCAATTAAGACATATTTTCAAACAAAACCCAAAATTATTTTAAAATTTTAAAATCAATTTTATAATAATATTAATTTTTTAATGTGATTAAGATTAATAATTGTATTGATTCTTAATTAAGATTTAAGCAAAGTTGTTTCTAGACTTAAAATTAATTATAATTCAAATAGAATATAATTAATTAATAGAGTCCTTAAAATTAAGAAAATGTTTTCTTAAATAATTGACAAATATGTTTCTTATTTAAAGTTTATTTATTTCAATTTAATTTAAATATATTATTTTATATAGAGAATTATTATTCTATTTATTTAGAAAATATTTCTTTATTTATGAATATTAACTTTTGATTTATTGGAGAAGATACTTTCTTGATTAAAATTGAAATTTAGTTGATTTATTAATTGAGAAAATTGAACACTCTTTAATAATTTTACAAATATTTTCTTAATTATTAAAAAAGTTTTCTAATTAATTAAGAAATCAATCTCTAAACAAATAATTGTTGGATCTAAAACAATAGTATGCAAGATTCGGATAAAAGGGTAGATTTCAAAACTTTTTCAAAATCAAAATGCAGTGGAAATAACATAACCAAATCAATATGTTTCAGCCATACATGATACAATATAAGGAAAATAATTTACATAAGAACAAGGTGGTAGAAATATACCAAGCTTTGATTCCTCGCTTTTGTATCCTCTCCGAATCCTTATTGTAGCTTTGACTCTTTTGTATCTTTTCCTTTGTCAATATATCCTCTCCTTGTTGTTGTATCCTTAACCAATCCGATCTACCACTTGTTCTTCTTATACAACTTGGTTAATAAATTCTTTGGTGGGAGAGGAGAATAAATATTTTGAGAAGATTTTTTCTTAGAAGAAAGAAACCAAAAATGAGACTCCTCATTCAAGTTTCGGCTATACATGCATGAGAGGAGAGAGTGAGCCAAAAGTGCAAGAAAACTTCTTACTCTCCTTGTCAATTTTAGTTATAATGAAAGAAAGAAGCGATGTGCATCGAATGCATCACTTCATTCTTTAATCAATTATAAAGAAGCCAATAAATGAAACTCTTCTCATTTGTTTAAGATGACTATATGAAAAGACCAATAACCTAAATGAGACCTTCTCATTTTTGATTATGGATGAAAGAATGAAGAGAGAGTACATCAAATGCACTTCTTCCTTTATTTAATCAAATGAATGCTAAAAAGTTACATTACATGTCATCATTAAAAGACAACTATTAAACCATTTAATGATAAGATCATTACTCCATTTAATGATGATAAAAGCATGATAAAAACCATCTTTAATTTAGCAATTCAATGTTAAATGTGCAACTGCACATTTAGGTATAAAAAAACCAAAATATGCCCTCCCTTTATTAATAACTTTGTTTCAATTTAATTAATCTAATTAATCAAATCAAAACAAAGTCAAGCCCAATATTAAATGTTCATTTGAGCTTCTAATTAAAGTAAGCCCAACATTCAATCATGGGTTTTAAAACCTCTATTTATATTTCTTACTTTGCTTGATGACCTTCCTAGAAGCCAAGTGGGGAATCTAATTAGACTTAGATAAGCCCAGAATTAATTTAATCTTATTATAATTAATTACTGCTTATTAACCAAATGTCATTCCACTATAGACAATTAGTTGAACTCTTGAATTACTAAATATTATGAAAACACATGTTTCAAATAAGATGTCCAATTACAAACTTTATTATGAACCATATGATAGCCATCCGCACAATAAAAGGTAAAATTATTATTTTGCCCTTCTGCTAGTTTTTCCTTCTAGATCTCCCGTTTTACTCTATATGGTGATTATCACACAAGATCTCATCTTGACGTTAAGACTTAATGGGTAGCTAGTCTATTAAAATATTGGTTTCAGTTTAATCACCAAACTCCGTAAAACATCTAGAAGTGATGATATCACTATAATCTCTTTATTTGAATGAATATTTCCTGATACATATTTCAGTTAATAATTCCAACATACTGATACTGGATTGATACTCTGTAAAAATCCATTCTGATCATATCAAGAATTATAATGAAACACATATGAGTTTACTATTCATCAAGATTGTGGTTCGTCATAAAAGAATGCTAAGGTATATGTTTCAAGATTAAAGTAACGACCCACTTTATCCTTTGAAAAACATCTATGATTCAAGATTCATTTAATAGTGCCATTATTGATAGTCAACTACTATCATGATATGAAATTCATCATTTCCTTGAAGTAAACTCTTTTATTTATACGGATATAAATTGTAACACTATGATCTAAACTATAATCAAGTGACCAACTTGATTATTTAACTATAAATTAACTAATTTAGATTCTAATAATATGCATGTTTCCCATACATCTCCATATATATGTATATTACTTATAAAAGAATCTTGATACCTTATAACTAGAAATATAATGCTCATACAAATAAAAACAAACTATTTTATTAAATTAATAATAAATATTTTCATTACGAAAGTAACTAGAAGAAAATTAAGCCATATGCAAATACACTTACTTTCTAAGGCATTATATTTACATAACTCCAACAATCTCTCGCTTACCCTTAAAACAAGTTTGACATATACCTCATTCCTATCCTTGCTATGTGACCCTCAAAACTCTTTTGAGACAACATCTTTGTAAATGGATTAGCAAGGTTTTGCTCTATGGGAATCTTTACCACATTCTCCTTATCACATTGTATTATCTCCCTTATGAGGTGATACTTTCTTTCAATGTATTTGGCAGCTTTATGGTTATGAGGTTCTTTAGAATTAGCCACTGCCCCACTATTATCACAATAAAGTGTAATGGCCCTTTCTGCCTCAGAAACTACCTCCAAATTATTCAAGAACTTACAGAGCCAGACTACTTCTTTTTTTGCTTCACAAGTAGCAACATACTCAACCTCCATAGTTGAATCAGCAACAAAAGATTGTTTGATACTCCTCCAGACTATGGCTCCACCTCCTAAAACAAATATACAACCAGAAGTTCATTTCCTTGAATCAACATCTGATTGGAAATTGGAATATGTATATCTTGTCGGAATAAGGTTACTTCCAGAGTGAATAAGTATTAAGTTCTTCGTCCTATGAAGATAATTTAGTATGCATTTAACCGCAGTCTAATGCTCCATTCCTGAATTGGATTGGAATCTACTTACCAGTCCCACTGTGTAATAGATATCTGGTCTAGTGCAAAGTATAACATACATTAAACTTCCAACTGCCGAAGTGTATGGAATGTTATGCATGCGTTCTACCTTCTCTTGGGTCTTAGGTGTTTGCCCCTTTTAAAGTTTAATTCCATAGGAGTGAAACCCCTCTTAGAATCTTACATGGCAAACTTATTGAACATGTTCTCAATGCAAGTTATTTGAGACAAGGATATCATTTTGTTCTTGTGATCCCTTATAAGTTTGATCTCTAAAACATAGCTAGCCTCTCCTAAAATCCTTCATTGAGAACTATTCGTTCAACTATCCCTTAATTGTAGATAAAATTCCTACTTAATTCCCAATAAGTATAATGTCATCGACATACGAGATTAGGAAAGTAACCTTGACTTCTTGTATCCTTTTATAGACATAAGGTTTGTATGAATCCATAGGTTTTGATAGACTTATCAAACCTAATATTCCAAGACCTAGATGCTTACTTAATTCCATAAATGGACCTCTACAATTTGTATACCTTATATTCATTACCTGGCTCAATTAATCTTTCTGGTTGGGCCATATAAATGATCTCCTTAAGATACCCATTAAGAAATGTGGTCTTGACGTCTATTTTTCATATTTCATAATCAAAATAGGTTGCTATAGCCAACAGAATTCCGACGGACTTAAGCATGGCAACTGGAGAAAAAGTCTCCTCATAGTCTATACCATCTTTTTGAGTATAGCCCTTAACTACCAATCTAGCTTTAAAAGTCTCTACCTTTCATCAGATCCTCTTTTCCTTTTGTAGATCCATTTACACATTATGACTTTTACATTTGGTGGTAGATCTACAAGGATCCATAATTTAATGGTACACATGGAATCTATTTTTGATTCTATCGCCTTGAGCCATTTTTCTGCATCAACATCATTAATAGCTTATGTATAAGTAATGAGATCCGTTTCTTCTAAGTCCGAGATGGTAATTTTGACTTTTACTAGACCTAGATACCTGTCTAATTGTCTCACAACCCTCCCACTATGTCTAGGCATTACTTGATATTCAGGCTGCTCTTTTGATTCAATTCTTAAATCCAATTCGACATCTTGTTCTGCTATATCCAAATCAACTCTTGGTTTGGATGAAATAGTTAACTCCTTTAGTACTACTTCACTTCTTCCTTTATGATTTCTCATAAATTCTTCCTCTAAGAAGGTTAGATTTGTTAACACAAATACCTTCCTGTCCTAAGGACTATAAAAATAATACCCTCGTGTACCCGTATGATATCCTAGAAACAAACATACTTCTGACCTTGGTTTCATCTTTATGGTTTCAAGTCTTAAAGCATAGGCTGGGAAACCCTAAGTCTTTAAGTGCCACAATGAAGGCACTCAGCTAGTCCATAACTCCCTAAGTGCTTTAGGCACTAATTTGGATGGAGTAAAGTTAAAAAGATAAGTTGTCGTTTGTATGGCATATCCCTAGAATGATTTTGGAAGGCTAGCGTAGGACATCAATGATCTTACCAACAATAGAATCCTATTCCTCCTCTTTACCACACCATTCTGTTGAGGTGTTTGAGGAGCTGCCAAGTTGGAAACAATTCCATTTTCAATTAGAAATTGTTGGAACTCTCTAGATAAGTACTCACCACCTCGATCTGATCGAAGTTGTTTTAATGGCTTGCCTACCTACTTCTTAACTTCAACTTTGAATTCTTTGAACTTTTCAGAGGACTCACTCTTTTTATGCATCAAATACAAATATCCATGTCTAGAGTAATCATCAATAAAGGTTATGAAATATTCATAACCTCTTTTAGCTTATACGCTCATGGGCCCATACACATCAGTATGTACCAGGTCTAACATGGATTAAGATCTATTTCCTTTGGAAGGAAGGATGCTTTGGTCATTTTTCCTTCAATATAAGATTCACAGGTAGGTAATAGATCATTATCCAAGTCTGTAAGGATCCCATCCTTCACTAACCTATCAAGTCCTTTCTGATTGATATGACCCATTCTTAAATGCCATAGATATTTTTAATTAATGCTAAAGTCATTGGATTGTCTTGGTTTTATTAATTTTGTGGTGTTTAGTGGGCCTATCATAGGTTCTACAAAGAACAATCCCTGTTTAATTATCGCATTACAAATAAAATCTTTATTCTCATATATTGAAACAACATTTTTAAAATATAAGGAATAACCAGATTTTATTAAAAAAAAATAGAAATCATATTCCTTACAATCATTGGGATGTAATATACATCCTCCAAATATAACCTATGACTACTAGGAAAGTCCAAGATAATTACTCCCACTGATTATGTCAAAACATAGTATCCATCTGCTATCTTGACTTGAAATTGGCATTTATGTAGTCTTTTCCTTTGCTGGAACCCCTACAAAGAATTGCAAACATGGTTGGTGGCTCCTGAATCTGAAATCCAAGAATCAAAATCTGCCACATTTCTAGTTCCTAACAAACTTAGGAAACCCAAACCTTGTTTGCTTTTGAGGGACTCAGGGAAGACCACACAGTTTCTTTTCCAGTGACCTTGCTCACCACATTGGAAACACTTTCCCTTGGTGTCTGCTTTGGCCTTCTTTTTCATAGGTTGGACCTTGACCCCTATTTAGGCCTTCTTTTTTTTATTGGACCTTTTTTCTTCTGTTTTCCCTTAGCCTTGGGCTTAAAATAAGATGTTACATTAGCTTCTGGCCTATGAGCCTTGATATTTAATATCTCCTTCGTAATATATGTTGGGCACCCCACCCTCGTGAGTCACGGGCCTGACATCATAAGTGACATCTGAATGCGTATCCTACAAGGGTGGCGTGCCCACACCAAGACAAACATCAAAATAGCTCACTTCTCCTATTTCTAAATAGATATTGGAAAACCTCAAACTGGAATTTTAATTTGACTTGTTCAAAACATTTGTGGCTCTATGTCTCTAGTTTATTTAGAGATAAGAATTATCTTATTTGGAGATCCCATAACAAAGTTATGGCTGAAAGAATCAAACAAGGTTTTGACCTAAATCATATTGCACCGATCCTGGGGTAATTAACATAATTGTCATTAGAGATATCAAATTAAGATCATATTAGGAATTTTTGAAAAAAGACTTTGAGATATACAACTTTCATGACTTTGATGAGGACCTCAAAGACAAGTTATATCATCTGAAGGGTCAAAAATAGAGCAGACGATAGGATCAGAAGAAACCAATTGAAAAAGTAGACGAATTGAAAAAGCAGACGAATGGGTAAAATTGCCATAACTTTCCCTACAGATATTGGATTAAGGTGTTTTTTAGATGGTTTGAAAGAGAAATTCAAGATATACAACTTTTATGAAGACCTTGAAGACAAATTCTATTGTATGAAGGGTTAAAAATAGAGCAGACAATAGGATCAGACGAAACCAAAGGAAAAAGTAGACGAATTGAAAAAAAAAGCAAATGAATGGGAAAATTTGCTATAACTTTCCCTACAGATATTGGATTAAGGTTTTCTTTAGATGGTTTGAAAGAGAAATTCAATATCTATAACTTTCATAAAGACCTTGAAGACAAATTCTATCATATAAAGGATAAAAAATGAAGCAGACGATAGTATACAAAAGAAGAAGTTTCGATCAACAACAAAAGAAGCAGAAAGTCAATTATAGACGATATGACGTCATCACAGACGATACATTTTTATAGACGATATGATGTCATCATAGACTATATGATGTCATCACAAAAGATACATTTTTATAAACGATATGACGTTATAATAGATGATACATTTTTACAGATGTTATGACATCATCATAGCCGATATAACGTCATAACAAACGATACATTTTTACAGATGATACTATCTATACTCCTAAGCATTTCCCCTTATAAGGACCATAAACTTCAACCCAGATGTCCAAAAATTACATACTATATACCGTTGGAAAGCTAGAAAGATGATCTACAACTTTCTGGAAGGCATATTTGCCTAAATCAATCGAAATTAATCCAGGTGTTTCCCTGAAGTCATAAAACAAATTTCTCCCTTATGAAAACTTAAAAAAAATGCAATGTACAAACTTGAGAGAGAGTGATGAACAAAAATGCAATCATTTTCCATTTGCATCAAAAGATAAGATTTTTACAAAGATTTAGTGGGAATTTCAAGTCGCAAATACATTAATATCTCAAAATTCCAAAATACAAAAGATACATGAATCATGAGTTGCTCAAAATGCAACTAAAGCCTTGCTTTACGTGATTTGCTTCAAATACAAAATAAACAAAGATCGGAGTGATGCCTTGATCTTTGACTACTCAACATCTTGCCCATCACCTGGATATGGGGGAGGATAATGGGGGGTGAGTTTAAAGCCCTTAGGTAACAATTTTATAATCGGTAAAAAGCAAAACCATTTATAAAGTCATTTCTAAATGTAGAAATTTACGTTTATGCAAATTATGTATGCATCACTCTTGTCAACTTAACATATAAACATATCAAAATAGTTTAGGTAGATCCATAAACATGACGCATTACACATTTCCACATAATGGTCCTGCGTAATGGTGAAACTTGAGGGAGTCCATGAAGGAGCTCCGTGCCACTAGCAAGCAGGCAGGAGAAGCCTTTAACTTGGTCAATATGCAAATAACGATTCTTGAGGGACTACCACAAATCCACATAACATATATTTCATAACTTGTATACTTGCTACCTAAAAAAACACTTCTTAAAAAAAAACTTGCTCTTTATGAGCATGAAATATTTCATATGCATTTCCAAAACTTGATTTAATAAACTTGTTATTCTTTCAAAAATCATTTCCATCATTTAATTCATTAATAATTAACAAAATTTATAGACAACCATGTATCACATTCTTATAACATTTAGAAACAATAAATGCACATGAATAAAGTAGTTGAAAAATCATTTATTGTCATTTTTTGAAAGAAACTTTAATGGCTTATTACTTAACTATAAAAGTGAAACCCACTTTGAATTTCCTTGCTTATAATTTGCTCAAATGTGCCTCTCCTTTTGCTCCTCTTGCCTCTCTTGATTTTCTTCAACATTGATACAAATCCCAAATCAATAGGAATTATAATTGAGAACCCAAAGAAACATATGCATAAAATTGATCCTAGAATACTTAAACCCATGCCTTTTCCAAGTTCTTTGAACTAAAATCTTTCCAAAATATCCAAAATATTTTACATTAACTTACCTTGAATCTTCACCACTTAATGAGTTTCTTGGATCAAAAGATGACTCTAATCTTCCTCTTTTTTATTTCCCCTTCTTGTTTAACTTCAAAATCACTCTTTAAGACTAAGAAAAATCAAGATCTAGCATAACTCTCTTCTTTTCTCTTTTTTCGTGCTTCTCTCTTCTCTCTTGTTTTTCCAATCACGTTTTTTGCTTCTTCCCACTCAAGTCCACCCTTCGTCTTCTCCTTTTATACGCTTAATGATTGCACAATGTATATTTTGCCCTTCATTTATAGCCTTATGGTTTCTAGACTTATGTGACGTGCAAAATTTGCCCTTACACACTCTTACTACTTTAATACTTCACTTCCCTTAACGTATGTCATGTTATCTTACCCATATTAGCAAGCAAGCTAATTAATTCCAACATATTAATCTAGAGAGACCTCAAATATAATTTAATCATGCTTAATTATAAAAAAAATCAGGGGCCAACAATCTGGAGGGTATTCATCAACTCACTCAAGGTGTAATCCTTGCTGTTGAGTTCATAGTCTAACTTAAAACTATTGAAAAGATGAGTTTAAGCTATTGACGATCATAATCATCTGTGTATCTACGTCCATATCCGCCCTAAACATCTCAACCTCAATAACTACAGAGATTACCTTAAGCATGTCATCCCACATCGGTTCACCAAGTTTTTGTCTAAGACTATGAAAGGTGTGGATGGCTTTCACACTTGTAGACCTGGTCCTCACACCAAACGTCTCATACAGTTGATGGATCATTGCACTAGCAATTTTCATGCATGCAATTTGCTTTTGCAACACTCCATTAATAGAAACTAGAATATAAGACTTAGTAGTCTTATCAGCATTTTGCCCTTACTCATGTTGTTGGACTTGCTCAAAAGTTGAATTGCCACCTAGAGATGTCCGCTCATTGTCCTTTAATACCCATGAAATTTGTTCATATTGAAGAACAATGTCAAGTTTATGTCCCCATTCATTAAAATTCTCTCCATTTTTCAATTTGTTATTAGTTAAGAGCAAAGTGAGTGGATTCATATTGTGATTAATTATGTTTGAAAAAATAAATTATTAAAACACGAGCATACTAGTCAACAATATTGGAACTTTGTATAAAATCATAATGCATGTATGCATGATGATAGATTTAACAAAACTTTAAAAATTTAAAACTTTATACCACGGTTATTTTTCTTATCTATAACGGACTAAGTGATAGGGGTCATCTTATCCATTAAAAGTAAAATTAGGACCCTTCCACGCAAAAAACTACCAAGCATTTTCATGCCTAAGTTTTTTAAAAGCGCCATGATTTGGTCCATACTTTTACCAATAGAGCTACGGTGGGCAGGTTATTTATAAAATATGTTGAGTGTGTAACCATTTGATTTATCCACTAAAGGTACTTATAAACTATGCCTCAGTGGGAGGTCACATTTGCTACCAATGAGTGGACTTATCCTTAGGAGACCCAAACCATGCAAGTGTAGGAAAATCCCGGGAGGTACATCACATGTACCGGCAGCGGAAAACAAAAATTTTTGTTCCCAGGACTTTCCGAATCCTGGATCCAGTATCGGTATGAAGACATCAACCTAAATAGCCAAAGAGACTATCTCTAAAGGTGATCCACGCAGAGATCGAAAATCTAACCGAGTCAAATCCCTTTGACCGGAATAGCTAGAACAGATTAAAGGCTGCTAGACCTACCTCGTCCTTGGAGAGCATAGATCAACGTTGGAAACGAAGCTTGAGAAGAGAGAACCTTGATGATCATCGATGATGGAAGATGAAGAAGAGAAAACTATTTTCTCTTAGGTTTTCACGAAAACCTTCTTTCCTTCCAAAACCAACGAACCTCATCTCTTACTCACCATTTCAATTGTCTTTAACACTTAAAGACACAATTAATGCTTATGGTGGAGAGAGTCCCACGTAAGTCACCTTTTATATATATATATATATAATAAAGTGAAGAAGATAAGCTTCTCTCCTCATCCATCCACGTGCAGCATATATATATATAATAATTAATTAATTACTTAATTAATTAATTAGAATATATTTGCTAAGGTCGATCAACTGGGTTGGTCCTACGGCTCTCGGGCCCCGTCTTTGAAACAACTCCTAAACCTTTCTTAGCAATATCGATGTCGCGATCTCATGGGACATATCCCAATCTCATTGGGATCCATTTAATCCTAATGCTCTCCATAATTGGAACTCGTCCAATTACTATTTCTGATTCTTTGAGTCACTCTTATCGTGTGATCCTTTAGGTTCCGGTTATGTTGGCCACTTAGATTAACAATTAATCTGAGCAAGTCATGAGCGGTATCTAGCAACACATCATGATCCCCAATTGACCGGAAAGTAATCGGTTTGATGTATTCATCACGAACCGGATCACGAACCCTTCCATGTACAATTCCGTGCAATTCGTCCTTTCACCATCCTATACCCCACTTGGTTATGAGTATGGTCAAAGTGTCAACTCTCACTAGGCTGAGTCTAGCCCAAGTGATATCGGTTCTCATCACAGGACTCATTACTTTATATGTCAATGAAGACACTCTTCATGACATACATGCCGCTTGACCTTAGTAATGATCCCGACAAGAGGCCGTGGGTATCTCTTACGCTAATCCGAAGTGGTGAATCCTTTATTGGCTACTCAATTATCTTGAATACCTCAAGTGTACCTAAGCACCACCCTATGAGTTACCTCCGAAGGCAACAAGGAATGGAGTCAAAGCACGTGATCAAGATATCAAGATATCCTCGAGTACCTCAAGTCTAAGGATACTTGCACCATTGCTATGATAAGATTATCAACGACACTTAGATAAGATATCCATGTGATGATCTCATGACAGTCATCCAATGAACTTACTACCTCTAGTAAGCATCCACATGTCAATTCTAAATATCTCATATTTACAGTTTTCGAGATCCACCGCTTGATCCAATCAAGGAATATGACATGTGTTAGTCTATCCGGATTAATGATGTCGGTCTCATTAATCCTATGACTAGGAGAATTTGAATCTTGACATAATTGCACATGATAGGAATCTCGGTAGTATGATCACATCATAATTTCCTTCATGCTATGTCATATATCATGGACTTCATTAATTCGATTAAAGATCAAATCAATTCATAAACAATGTTTATGAATATCAAATTAATGAATAATGCCTTTTCTTTATTTATTCATAAAGTGCGCATTACGACTTTGAATAAAAGCAGCTAAAGGGATTGCCTTTAGGGCACAAATAAACAAGATCGAGCCTTGAACAAGTCGACTTATCCAATGAACAAGTCGACTTATCGGTACCGAACATGTGTAAGTCGACTTACACATGGTACAAGTCGACTTATCACTTACAAATCTCCCACTTGACCTAAAGCCAATCGCCTTAGTATCTAATACCATAAGCGAGTCCATGAGAATCACAATTCTCCTGTGACAATGGCTTTGTCAACGGAACAGCAACACTTTGCTCTGTGGGAATTCTCTCTATTAGGATATCATCTCGACTAATGATCTCCCGAATCGGCGAAGTACGAGTTCGGATCGTCGATAAGACCTTGGTTCCTTTGCCTGCGCACTAGCCCCATTGTATCACAATACAATCCTATGGGCCCATCACAGCTAGGGACCAGATCAAGTTCAGTAATGAACTTCTTGATCCAAACCGCTTCCTTTGCGCATCTCATGCGGCAATGTACTCTGCCTCGGTTGATGAATCAGCAGTCATCTCTTGTTTGGAATTTTTCCAATTGACCGCCACGCTATTCAGTGTGAATGTATATAACCTGATTGTGATTCAGAATCATCCTTATCAGATTAAATACTTGCATCTGAATGCCCGCTCACTTGGAGATTTCCATCTCCATAGATCAAGAAAACATCCTTAGTGCTTCGCAAGTACTTGAGGATATTCTTGACAGCCACCCAGTGACCCTCACCAGGATCCGATTGGTATCTGCTCGTAACACTTAGAGCATACGATACATCGGGCCTCGTACATAGCATTGTTCCATGTTAAACCTCTTTAGCATCTCATCTATATACGATGATTGTGAAAGACCAAGCAACCTTTTGATTTATCTCTATAAATCTATATCCCTAAGATATAAGTTGCTTCACCAAGGTCTTTCATCGCAAATTGATTGGACAACCAAATTTTAACTGATTGCATCATAGAGACATCGTTTCCTAGTAACAGTATGTCATCTACATACAACACAAGGAATACGATTGCAGTCCCATTAACCTTCTTATACACACAATGATCATCCGTATTTTGTGAGAAATCAAACTCTTTGATTGACTCATCAAAATGGATAATCGAACTCCTGGATGCTTGCTTCAATCCAAACATGGATTTCTGAAGCTTGCATACCTTTTCGCCATCGATGGAAGTGAAGTCCTCAGGTTGTGTCATACACATCCTCGGGTAGATTTCCTCTCAGGAAAGCTGTTTTCACATCCATTTGCCATATCTCATAATCATAATGAGTGGCAATGGCTAGGAGTATCCTAATGGATTTAAGCATTATTACGGGGCTGAAGGTCTCGTCATAGTCAACTCTTTGTTTGTGACGAAATCCTTTAACCAGAAGCATTGCTTTATAGGTAATCAAATTACCATCCATGTTGGTTTTCTTCTGAAAACTCCTTTGCACCCTGTGGGTTTTATCCCTTCAGGTGTAACAACCAAAGTCCATACTTGGTTTTCATACATGGAATCCATTTCAGATTTCATAGCATAAAGCCATGTTCTAGACTCTGAACTTTTCAGAACCTGTTCATAGGTAGTAGGCGCATCATCTCATATGAGCAATCGTCATTCGTTCACTTACGAAATTCATATCTCTCAGAGCAGGCGTATCTTACTTAACCTACGTAAATTGTGTGTAATAGAAGGTTGAATCTGTTACCTCATCTATATGAGTGGCAGTTTGAGTTCAGCAGTTGATCTATGTTTGTTCGAGCATCTTGAACTTCTCCAAGTTCAACTTTGCTCCCATCGTCCTCTTGTAAAAGAAACTCTTTCTTTAAGAAAAAGCAGATGCTTGGAAACAAACAACTTTTGTTTCTCAGCAAGGTAGAATTGATATTCCACGATATCCTACGAACAAACACTTATCAGATTTTGCATCAAGCTAATCTGACTGTGTCCGCTTCACATAAGCAGGACAATCCCAAACTTTCAGCTGAGAAAGATAGGGCTTTCAGTTAATCCATATCTCCATATGGAGTAACCACAACTGTCTTTAATGGAACTCTGTTTAGCAAGTAAACAGCTGTCTTGAGCACATATTCCCAAAACTGTGCAAAACCTATCATCAATCGCACCATGTCTAACAAGGTTCGATTTCTCCTTTCAGCCACACCATTGTGCTGCGACGTGCAAGGTGGAGTGAACTGAGATAAAATCCCATTATCTCTGAGATAATCCAAAACTGTTGGTGTAAGCATTTTCCACCACGATCAGATCGTAATGTATTCATACTTTTATCAAGTTCGTTTTCTACTTCATTTCTGAATTGTTTGAACGTTTCAAACGCTTCAGATTTGTATCTCATCAGATACAGATACCTATATCGTGAATAATCACCGATAAAAGTAATGAAGTAAAGACAACCACTTCTGGCATGGATGGACATCGGACCACATACATCCGAATGTATCAGGTCTAATATTCCATTCACTCGTTTACCCTTACCTTTAAAGGATAACTTAGTCATCTTGCCTAATAAACAAGATTCGCATGTGTCATATGATTCATAATCAAATGACCCTAAACTGCCACTCTTATGGAGCTTAGCGATCGTGTCTCATTTATATGGCCGTTCGACAATGCCATAAGGAAGTTGATTTTAAATTATCTCGATTATGTCTTTTTCGTCATTGACTTTCATAATTGGATATGACATATCTAATATGTCAATTCAATTGCATAATGTACCAAGAGCATAGAGCCTTCCATTCAACTAATAGAACAACCATTGCTACTAAAAGTCTAATGGAAATCACTCTATTTAAACATAAAACATACAATATGTTCTTTGTTTAAAATAGGTACAAAATGTCAATTATCCAATTTGAATACAAGCCCGAAGAGGGAGTAACAAGACACAAGTGTCTCACGGCTAATGTAGCAACTCTTGCGCATTACCTACACGAAGGTCTAGTTCTCCTTTTATGGTATCTCATCGTTCACGAGGCCCCGCATATCATTTCATATGTATGAGTCACATCCGTATCAAATACCGATATGTTTGGATCAGGAATAGTATTAACCTCAATGACAAACATATTTGAAGAAGTAGAGGCATCTGATGGCTTCTTCTGCTTCAGGAACTCCAGATAGATTTTACAGTTTCGCCTCCAGTGGCTAGTCTTGCCACATTGAAAGCAAAAACCTTTTGGGGCAGAATCTTTGGTTTTTCCTTGATGGCACTTTCCTTTGGTTTCTTGGCCTTTTTCTTCTTTGAACTAGAAGAAGAAGCATCCACCATTAGCACTTGCTATCTCTCTTGATAGCACCTTTCACCGTCATCGAAAGCGATTGATCACTCAGAATTGTTGTGGATATTTGGTTTATCTGATAGTTTATCACAAACTGTGAATAGACAATCCAACCAGAATTAAGTCTCTACTTAACTCATAATCCATTACAAATCCTAAGACGGCCAATCTCTCAATATAGCCATTCATCTTCAGGGCATACTGCACAGCAGCTGTCCCTGGAGCCATCTTTGTGATGAAGAGAAGCCTTGAGGTCTCGAACCTTTCAGACCGAGCTTACTCATCAGCTCCCTAAGATGAAATACTATAGTGTGAGCATCCATGGACTCATGCTGCTCCTGCAGCTCTAGTGACATCGAGGAAAGTAGCCATGTCCCCGTCCATTAGATGCTTACGATATGCCTTCTAATCTTCATCAGAAGCATCGACAGCAGGTGCATCTGGAAGTGGAACATCTAGGACGTATCCCATTTCCTCAGATCTGAGAACAATTCTCAGATTCCTTCGCCAATCAAGAAAATTCGGTCCAGAATAGAGAGCGAAAATTCACACTGAAAGACTTCTTCAATCAACCTAGCGCGATAGAGAGAAGGAATGATAGAATAGATATGCCTGCATGATCATAAGGACTTGCATGATATGCATATGGCTCCCACTAGTTTCCTAGAATCCATAACCCTCTTTACGAATCCAGAGAAACAAAGTGACATAATGTCCTAGTGGGTCGATATCCGACATTGCTAAGAGTGACCTTGGGTTTACCCAACAAGCCACAACTTAGGTCAATCGGTAGGTATCGGTCATACCAATTGTATCATCGATAACCGACATTAAGAATGACCTTGAGTTTGCTCAACAAGCCACCTTATGTCTCGGGAGGTATCAGATATACCAATTACATCTAAGATACAACTATCGTCCAGTGCTATCAACTTGTTGATGTATGCACTTACATTGGGTATCAACTCTTTGATGCGCATACATCTGATGTATGCTACCCAATTTCGCCTCTGTCCACGTTGACCTTGAGGTTAGCTCAACAAATCAACGCTTCTAGGAAAACCGACCCATTAATCCGAAAATCTCATTTTCATGGTTCGAACATATTCGTATAGAGCGAGCTTGAGGTTAGCTCAACAACCCAACTCTATAAGAACTCTGGTTCTTACCATATTAATGGAAGGCGTTAGTTTTCATATACCGAGGAGGGATTTCGGGTCTCATCTACTTCTTCTCAAAGCCGTAGGATTATAGTCACCATGACTATATGATATGATTTAGGGCATTTCATCAATCACATTGAGTCTATACCTAAAATCATCCATCATCCCACCTATGCATGCCACAAGTCGACTTTCATCAAATGCAAGTCGACTTATGCTTCTGCCCACACACAAGTCGACTTGTATGACACAAGTCGACTTATGTCATCTGCCCATGAACAAGTCGATTTACAAGGTACTACAAGTCGACTTATATCGAGATCTTGAACAAGTGGGCTTATTCTATCCACAAGTCGACTTATCCAAAATCTTGAACAAGTGGACTTATGCCATATACAAGTCGACTTATTCAGGAATTTTGCTAAAATCTCTAATCGGCTAATTCCTCAATCAGTACAATTCCAATTCTCAACACCATCATACCTAGGGTAATATCGTGAATTGATGCCTCAATGAACACTTCATTGATTCATGAATGCCTTGAATAGTCAAACTATATGAAAACTTGAAATGAGTCAAAACTCATTAATTTCCAAATAATTTAGGAACACCTAATTATCAACCTAAGCATCTCTAGCTAGCACATACATTATCAAATTTACTTCAGCACATGCCATAAAAAATATGACGGTCAAAACAAACAAGATAATGCAAGATACTACCGAGATGCTATTGTGATCAATTAGGCATCCGAAAATTCTAGGATAAGCAACTTCAAGCAATTCAGTTTGGCAATCATACTACATCAAGATAACACATTTTTAATCACATTAAAAATGGTTCAAGGCATTGGAACTGAAAAAGCACACTCAATCAAGCCAAGCAAAACAGTCCCAACAATTTTCACAAAACTGTCCAGTTCTGTACATTGCTCGAAATGATCAATGAAACAATTTCAATAAATTCTGAGAAAATTGCATAGGTTAGTAAATGTTCATAACATGCTACATGAATTTTTTTCAGGATTTTCGGCCATCAAAAACTCAGTCAACCTAAATAACAAAACCGATTCAAAATCTGTGTTCATCAGCACAGCAATTCCCAACAGCATAGAATAAATTCGTGAATAAATATCCAATCACCTTGAAATCAAATTTCCATGCTCACAGACATTCACCAACATCTTAGAGACATGTAGGTGAAGGAAAATCCGAAAAACCATTTTTCTAGAATTTATTCTCGATTTTATACTCATGCCTGTTCCAGAATCGTTTCACAAAACAACATCTGTAACCTTAGGGAATTAATTAGCAAAACTATATCAAATCAAATCAATAAATTCTCAAATTTCATAGACATATTCTCTAACATGTTATGAACAATTCTGGGCAGAAAAATTTCGAAAAGCATATCACAATATAAATTCGAAATCTGAACAGATAGCATGCATCAACAGAAAATTCCATTAGGGTTTCTGATCTCGCTTAGGTTTTAGCTTCATACGGGATACGGGACGCCTCGATACCACTGTCGGAAAATCCCGGGAGGTACATCACATGTACCGGCAGTGGAAAACAAAAATTTTTGTTCCCAGGACTTTCCCGAATCCCAGGATCCAGGTATCGGTATGAAGACATCAACCTAAATAGCCAAAAGAGACTATCTCTAAAGGTGATCCACGCAGAGATCAGAAAATCTAACCGAGTCAAACCCCTTTGACCCGGGAATAGCTAGAACAGATTAAAGGCTGCTAGACCCTACCTCTGTCCTTGGAGAGCATAGATCAACATTGGAAACGAAGCTTGGAGAAGAGAGAACCTTGATGATCATCGATGATGGAAGATGAAGAAGAGAGAAAACTATTTTCTCTTAGGTTTTCACGAAAACCTTCTTTCCTTCCAAAAACCAATGAACCTCATCTCTTACTCACCATTTCAATTGTCTTTAACACTTAAAGACACAATTAATGCTTATGGTGGAGAGAGTCCCACGTAAGTCACCTTTTTTATATATATATATATAATAAAGTGAAGATGATAAGCTTCTCTCCTCATCCATCCACGTGCATATATATATATAATAATTAATTAATTACTTAATTAATTAATTAGAATATATTTGCTAAGGTCCAGTCCAACTGGGGTCGGTCCTACCGGCCTACTGGGCCCCGGTGCTGAAACACTCCGGAAACCTTTCTTAGCAATATCGATGTCGCGATCTCATCGGGACATATCCCAATCTCATTGGGATCCATTTAATCCTAATGCTCTCCATAATTGGAACTCTGTCCAATTACTATTTTACAGATTCTTTGAGTCACTCTTATGCGTGTGACCCTTTAGGTTCCCGGTTATGTTGGCCACTTAGATTAACAATTAATCTGAGCAAGTCATGAGCGGTATCTAGCAACATCTCATGACCCCCAATTGATCGGAAAGTAATCGGTTTGATGTATTCATCACAAACCCTTCCATAGACAATTACCGTGCAATTCGTCCTTTCACCATCCTATACCCCACTTGGTTATGAGTATGGTCAAAATGTCAACTCTCACTAGACTGAGTCTAGCCCAAGTGATATTAGTTCTCGTCCTGGGACTCATTACTTTATATGTCAATGAAGACACTCTTCATGACATACATCTGGCCACCTTAGTAATGATCCCGACAAGAGGCTACGGGTATCTCTTACGCTAATCCGAAGTGGTGAATCCTTTATTGGCTACTCAATTATCTTGAATACCTCAGTTGTACCCAAGCACCATCCTATGAGTTACCTCTGGAAGGCAACAAGGAATGGAGTCAGCACAGGATCGATTCAAGATATCCTCGAGTACCTCAAGTCTAAGGATACTTGCACCATTGCTATGATAAGATTATCAACGACACTTAGATAAGATATCCATGTGATGATCTCATGACAGTCATCCAATAAACTTACTACCGCTTAGTAAGCATCCACATGTCAATTCTAAATATCTCATATTTACAGTTTTCGAGATCCACCGCTTGATCCAATCAAGGAATATGACATGTGCTAGTCTATCCGGATTAATGATGTCGGTCTCATTAATCCTATGACTAGGAGAATTTAGATATCTTGACATAATTGCACATGATAGGAATCTCGGTAGTATGATCACATCATAATTTCCTTCATGCTATGTCATATATCATGGACTTCATTAATTCGATTAAAGATCAAATCAATTCATAAACAATGTTTATGAATATCAAATTAATGAATAATGCCTTTTCTTTATTTATTCATAAAGTCGCACGACTTTGAATAAAACGCTAAAGGGATTGCCTTTAGGCACAAATAAACAAGATCGACCTTGAACAAGTCGACTTATCCAATGAACAAGTCGACTTATCGGTACCGAACATGTGTAAGTCGACTTACACATGGTACAAGTCGACTTATCACTTACAGCAAGATCTAGGATTCATGCCCTCTGGTGGGGAGTAACACTTCACCACATGCAAATGGGCCATCACATAGAGACCGTGGACTCTCACATAAGCATCCTCTCCCATTCAATCTTTTTGGGCTTTAAGTTTTAATAAATACCATCTTTGTCTAGATGCAATTTATTATCTATTCTATATTGTTTCATTATATATCTCATATATAATGAATGCATAGCAAAGCCTAGGGTTGACAATTTTCTAAATGGCATACAATCACATAATATCACATACTATTTGCATCCATTTATCCATTCATCTTATGACACTAATAGGCCACATATGATTGTCCATCCTAGAACATAAATAAAATTATAGGGCTTTTAGGCCCAAATATTTCTTTTGGGACTTGGATCTTCTGCTTCGAACTCTTCATTCACATGACCTGACCCATTTGGTAAAAAATGTGTAATGACATTTTGATAAAACCGAATTTTGTCATTTTGAAAATAAAAATTCCAGCACTTGTTTTTGGTAAATCCGACACTAAAAAAACATTCCAGCATTTATATTTCATCAAACTAAAACTTTGTTAAAACAAAAATTCCAACACCTTGGTTTTCATAAAACTGAAAATTTGTTAAAACAAAATTCCAACACTTTAGTTTTCATAAAATCGAAACTTTGCCAATACACCAAACAATACACCGAAAACATTACCTATTCTTCTATTCGATCCATGGTTGCTACATCTTCAATATTACAGAATTTTATACATTACAAAATCAAAGAAAACAGTAAAATGAAACTAAGGAGGAAACATGAAGATGATAGGCTGCCCTCCTTGTTACAAACCAAACGAAGAAAACTTACAAGGTAACAAGGAGGGCGCCCTATCATCGTCATGATAAAATATGTAACATACAAAATTTAATTACCAACCCGTGCATCATATATAGGAACCAAAATCATGCATAATAAAATAGCTCTGATATCAATTGTTGGATTGAAACAATAGCATGCAAGATTGACCTAAAATGGTAGATTTCAAAACTTTTTCAAAATCAAAATGCAGCACAAATAACATAGCCAAATCAACATGTTTTAGTTATACATGATACCGCATAACGAAAATAATTTACATAAGAACAAGGTGGTAGAAATATATCGACTGCTTACCATAGCTTTGACTCCTTGCTTTTGTATCCTCTCTGAATCCTTGTTATAACTTTGACTCTTTTGTATCCTTTCCTTTGTCAATGTATCCTCTCCTTGTTGTTGTATCCTCGACCAATCCTATCTACCACTTATTCTTCTTGGATAACTTGGTTAACAAGATCCTTTGGTGGGAAAGGAGAAGAAATATTTTAAGGAGATTTTTCTTAGAAGAAAGAAGCCAAAAATGAGACTCTTCTCATTTAAGTTTAGGCTATACATGCATGGGAGGAGAGAGTGAGTAAAAAATGCACGAACACTTCTTACTATCCTTTTCAATTTCGATTATCATGAAAGAAAGAAGTGATGTACATCCAATGCATCACTTTATTCTTTAATCAATCATAAAAAAGCCAATAAATGAGACTCTTCTCATTTGTTTAAGATGACTATATGAAAAAACCAATAACCTAAATGAGACCTTCTCATTTTTTATTATGGATGAAAGAAGGAAGAGAGAGTACATCAAATGCACCTCTTCCTTTCTTTAATCAAATGAATGCTAAAAGGTTACATTACATGCTATCATTAAAAGACAACCATTAAATCATTTAATGATAAGATCATTACTCCATTTAATGATGATAAAAGCACGATAAAAATCACCTTTAATTTAGTAATTCAATGCTAAATGTGCAGTTGCACATTTAGCATTGAAAAATCGAAATATGCCCTCCTTCTTTCTTTAATAACTTTGTTCAATTCAATTAATCTAATAAATCAAATCAAACCAAAGTCAAGCCCAATATTAAATGTTCATTTGGACTTCTAATAAGCCCAACATTTAATCATGGGCTTTAAAACCTCTATTCATATTTCTTACTTTGCTTGATAACCTTCCGAGAAGCCAAGTGGGAAATCTAATTAGACTTAAATAATTCAAGTTCTAATAAGCCCGAAATTAATTTAATCCTATTAGAATTAATTTCAGTTTATTAACCAAATGTCATTCCACTAAAGACAATTAGTTTAACTATTGAGTTACTAAATATTATGAGAACACATGTTTCAAATAAGATGTTCAATTACAAACTTTATTATGAATCATATTATAGCCATCTGCACAATAAGAGGTAAAATTACCGTTTTGTCCTTATGTTGGTTTTCTTTTTAGATCTCTCATTTTACTCTATATGGTGATTAATACACAAGTTCTCATTTTGGTGTTAAGATTGATGGGTAGCTAGCCCATCAAACTATTGGTGCCAGTTTAATCACCAAACTCCGTAAAACACCTAGAAATGATGGTATCACTATAAACTATTTATTTGAGTGAATGTTCCCTAATACACATTTCAATTAATAATTCCAACATGTAGATACTGGATTGATACTCTGTAAAAATCCATTCCAATCATATCAATGGTAAGAGGCGTGCACTTAAAGTGCAACAAAACCTTGAGGTCTTGGGTTCGAGTTGTGGCTCACCCTTGACCAAAGAGGACAATACCTGGAGTGATGGCGGTAGAGGCCGGGCTCTAAAATAAGTTCACAAAATATACACGAACCTATATTCTTCTCATATTCACGATTAATATTTCCTTGATATTCAGAAATTCTCTTACATAATCGGAGTCATCTCATCAACGTAATACACACTTTTTCAGTAGCATATTCTATCTCTTACACTTGAGTCTCTGCTAGAATTTAGACTCCAAAATCAACTTTTACTTCATTTCAGATTTATCTCTTCAATGATTACTCTCAAATCAAATCGTCAGATCAACTAAACCTTATCAATCAACTATCTTTGATCACAATATATCAGTCATTCTTAATACTTCGAGAAGATCAATGTCAACTATGCATAATATCCCAATAAGGGTAGTTTATGCCATGCCTCGCAAGATCAGAACATCCCTTATAATGAGGCTCTGTAGGGCACTTAAACAATTTCATTTACTCTAATATCCTCGCATACATCGCCATAATCATCACATCATATCTGAAAATGTATTCACATCATTTACCCGTCAGTAGCTTATACTACTAAGAACATTTTAATCTTATTTAGTTCTAGATAACCTTTCTCTTTTTGGTACCAGTTCTCGATCATGGGGACTTTGCTATGCTCATGCCCCTCTTTTATTCCCTCAAGCTCATTACCTATACTCACATCATTAACTGTCTCACTTCTTTCCCAATTGATCACTATAAGCACTTTCATTTCTTATTCTAACTCTTATAGAATTTCAAACTATAAGAATTATGACTGGCAGTTATCCACTAACTCATCAATTGCTTCCCATGCCATCACCACATATATGGAACAATTAAACTTACTCTTTTCACTTGTCATGGGCTCCCATAATCAGATGTGTATTTACACAGGCAAATCAACTAAACTTTGACAACTTTTTCATCTATCATTTTCATTATTGCTTTATACCCATGTATTTTCACACTAAAATCAATTTCATAGATATCCAATCATTCTCGTTTTCCCCCTAGCATATTCTGAATTTAAACCATAATACCTTATTCATAACTTTCATCACGGTAATCAACCCAATTGTAACTTCTCTAGGTCACAAAACATTTTATTTCCATCCACCATGTTTATACACTTTCGCTCTTGCCATTATCATAACTCTATTTTCATTTTCCTTTATCAATCCACAGCTATAACTTTATTTCTATCCCACATTCAAGGATATACCCAATATATCCGCCGATATCAGTGCACTAAATCTTTATCTATCAAATCGAACCATACACCTTTTCCCGATTTCTCGATATCCACAACTTCCTTCTATCACATTCTAACACATTATCATTTCCTTCACTATTTCTAACCGCTTAAACGACTGATACATGCTCATGCATGTGACTCATATGCTAGATCTGGGATCGATTGTCACCGTGCGCCATGACATGACTTAGATGCATGTAACTTGACACATTTTTCAGAAAGCCCCTGTAAGATTGTACTTTTGGGCTCTGATACCACAAATGTAGCATCCCACTCCCGCAAGACCCAAACCCGATATCGATGGTGATATCCGAGCCCGTGCCTCACGAGGGTGGTATGCTAGAGCAGTCAAATCAGTTCAGAAAACTCAATAAAACATTTTTTTTAATGTAGAGCCCGGCTTCTATCGCCATCACTCCAGGTATTGTCCTCTTTGGCGCTTGGATGAGCCCACGACTCGAAACCAAGACCTCAAGGTTTTGTTGCACTTAAGTGCACGCCTCTTACCATTGAGCCAAGCGATAAAGGCCGGGCTCTACATTAAAAAAAATTAATTTCTCCAATTACACATTTATCTCTATCAATGTGCATCATGGCTGTGGTAATACTGTTCAGAACATTTCATTTATCGCTTACAAAAAGACATCTCTTCAGCGTTAAAACACTAATCTCGTAAGATTCTCATAACCTCGATAACAATCAACTCGACTTATTGTCACTCATTTGGATTTTTTAATCCCTATTATAGATTCCTTTCACTATCAACATTGTCTCAACTCAATCATGGCCATTGACTATTTTTAGGCCCCGACCATTTGCTGTAAGACCCCTTATACACATTTCGAATGGTGTCACCAATACAACGATTATTATGTCCATAATCAATCTGAACTATACATTGATCTCATGTCCCTATGAACTCCAAAAATACCCATTTTACATTTTTCTCCAGCAGTCAAATCTGTTGGTTAATCATACATATAATTACTCGATTTCTCATTCTACTCTCTATTGCTCTTTCAATGTACTCTTACTAGCACATAAAGCTTTGATTGCCTCCTTGAATTTTCACTAACAGTTCCTTTGGGGGGTTTTACCCATACTTCTTAATTTAGTCACAATTATCATTTTCTCAATAGTTGAATCCATTCACAATTTCTCGATAAGGTCCGCATATTCTAAATTCTCAATTCGGATTTTACCATTCTTTCAATACACACCTGCACACCTGATTTGGAATTCCAATAGCTAATAACACTTCCCTTTTACCCCTTTTATAGATCGACAGTCGCACTTAGTATTACACTAGGTTTAATAACCTTATTACCCAAATAATGATCTTTTGCCATTGAATTTTCTATTCAATACATTGAATTGCATCACTAGCTTAGTTTGAAATAATCAATCACTTAATCCTTTCCAAATCATTCAAATTCGTGAAATCTCTTGACCATTATCGATTTGCATATCCATAGGCAACTTCAAAATGTTTCTGTACAATTAATGTCTCCAAGCTTTTAAAGCAATACCCAGTACAACAAATTTCAAATCATCAATCATAATACTGCCCATGAAGTTATATTTGTCCCAAGATACATAAAATCACTTTACATGATTCCGATAGATTACATCATAACCTTTACTGGGACACTTCAGTATATATATATTGCAAAATCTCCAATTTAAATCAATACGATCAATACTCAATTTGTAAAGTTTCTCCAAAAGTCTCTTTTACAATCATCAGTCATACCATTCACACATTTTCCTCAAACATTCCTGTCAATTTGCTAAGACCAGAAAATCCAGCATTCAGTTAATTCTAATTAACTCCAAATCCCGTATACATATACCCCTTGAAATTTTGCATTTTATCGTCACCTCTATCATCATTAAGTCTCCCGATATACCATGTTCGTATACTAATTCATCCACTATTCATTCGATCAAGTTAAGATTCACTCTTATGAAACTTGCATGATAACCAACTTCCTCAACGGTGCCAATTTATCTTCTTCACTTTTCAAATGCATTTAATCGATCATTGGTGATCATAATCACTATCCAATTTACATACAATTGAGACACTTTACTCTTCAGTAATACAATAAACTCCTTATACCCATAATTGCTTCATATAACTCTTTAAATATCGAACTTCTCCAATGAGGAACAATTTTCCTATAATGTTCTCAGTTTCATCATGTTCCTTTACCCTAATTTTTCCACATAACCCAATTTATTCGTGATAGATCACTCCCTGGGTTGAATAAACGTTCATCAATCTCGTACTTTCAGAACATAAGTGTAACATCCCGTCACCGATGGGAAGATTATATTGCTAAATTGAGATGGGTTAGGATTTTATCGCATATTATTGATTGAGCATTCATTTGGCCTCTAATTTTAGAGGAATGAGTCTTTTGCACATGCACATATAGGTACATGCATTCATGACACTTTCCTGGCATTTGATTTCGAATTTGATATGAATTGTGAAATTGTGAGATGATTATGATTTATTGAGAATTTTGGAATAATTGGGTTTGAAAATTTGAATAGGAAATGTTTTAGAGTAATTGCCAATTGATAGTGTCTCTTCGAAAGTTTTCTGGAAATTTGGGAGAAAAAGTTCAGACCGGAAATTTTTCGAGTGACGGACTGATTGACTGCATAGAGCTAAAGTAACTAGTAAATGGCAATAGAAAATTTAGATATATGATTCTAGAGATTTATGTGACGAGCCATTGAAATTTGGAAATGAATTGGGCTGGAAATGAAATTGAAGAGTGAAAGAGATTAAATGCCTTAGACTTTGAATTTGGTTATAAAAGGTACCTCCTCTATCCTAGGGCATTTTTCTTCTTCCTCTTCGATTTTTCCTCCTTCCTCCAACGATTGATCTTCGTTCTTTCCTCCTTCTTGATTGTTGCTTGATGCTTGTCTTCTTTGTGCAAAGCTAGCCTTAAATCCTAGTGAGCATGAAGTTTTGTGTGGATTTGAGAGAAAACCGTGGGTGATAGAGAAAGTGGAAGGGGTTAGAGAAATTTCGGAGGTTTTCGAAGGAGAGCTTGATGTGGTAAGAAATTTGGTTATATGTTGTTTATTATTGTGTTAAATGCATTCATAGGGTTAATTGTGAAAAATTGGGGTAATTGGTTAAGTTATGACTGAGTTTTGAGAGATAATGGAGTGAGAAATTCGTCGGAGAAGACGACTGGGAGTCCGCACGTTGCGGCGTGCCTACGCCGCGATGCGGCGAGAAAATTGTGTTCGCGCCGCGGTGCGCGCAAAGGCCTCGTCACGGCGAGCTTTCATTTACTCGCCGCGACGAGCTTACTGAAGCACATCGCGACGAGCCTCCAAACCTTCCACGCCGCGGCGAGCTGCTTTTGTCGTCGCGACGAGCGTCCTTACGTCGCGCCCGGACTGATTTCCCTGAACTGAAATGGTTTACTTTTTGGTGCATAACTATTGGTGTAGACCTCCAATTGAGGTGATGCTCGATTTGTTATGATCTAGAGAAAGAGGTCTACAATTGAGGAAAAGAGTGAGAGTTTGAATTCAGGTTTTGAGATCTCAATCAGTGAAAGAAATTTAAGGATGTGATTGTATTACGCCTAGAGATTGTTTCTTAGCAATTGGAGTATAATGTGAGACCTTGAAAATAAATTCATTGCTACTGGGAATTTTAAGAACTGAGCATAAAGGATGAATTCAATCTAGAGACAATGATAATGATTTTGAAGTAATACTCTAGCGAGTATGACTTGATAAATTGACTGAATATTAGAAATGGAATTGATGGAGTTCTATAACATGTTATTGAATTGGAAGTGAGTTATTATTGAGAAATTGAGTAGAAAGTTAGAATTTGACAAAAAAAAGTGAAAAATGAGAAATAGCATCGAGAAAGTCATGAATAGGCATCGTACATCTTTTATTTACGGCATGTGCATCATCAAATTATTTTGACTGTGCATTTTGTAATGGAAATTATTTGAATGTTTTAGAGGCTCCGATGGACTGATATTCCACGGATACTGCTGGGACTTCTAGGCTGTAGCTCGGAAGTACAGGTGAGTAACCTAGTTGGTTCCTTAATCCTTGATTGTCAAATGTTCTGTGAATATGTGAATTGTTTGTGAATGTGATCACTTGCAACTGTGAATTGGTGTGCAGAATTGTGGATAATCTGTTTGAATTCGATAAGTAGTTACGACTGAAATATGTTATTGTGTAATTGTGAACGCATGCTAGGCATGATCGGAAATTATATGTCTGTTTCCGATAAAATGATTCTAATTGCATAAGATAAATGAATTCCATAATTGATTGATTAATAACGGTTGTGACTGGAGTTGCTACCGAGAGCTACAAGCTCGATCACTGATACTGAAAGAGTGCCTCAAGCTCGAAAGGAATTAGTGCATACCCAGAGGGCTCTCCTATCCCTACTAATGCGTAGAAAGTAGTGCATACCCGGAGGGCTCTCCTACTCCCTAAAACGTAGTTACTGTTTACTGTGCTCGAAAAAGGGGCAGACGCATTTGCATCCCTCGAGTAGGGGCGAAGCAAAACCGTGAGGGTGGCCACCACGCCAAAGCGGGCAATATCGAAGGGTGGAAGTGCATTTCCTAAGGGCTCTCCTCCCCCTAAGACGCGTTTACTAAATACTGTTCACTGTTAAAGTGCTCAGTTACAACTCAGAATAAAAATGGAAAATAATGGGAAATGATTACGTGTGCAACTTTGATATGTATGGATTAAATTGTGAACATAGGAAAAAGGATTTCATGCCTTTTATATGTTTGATAATTGTTATATGAGGATATTGACTATGTAATTGACTGAAACTGTGTATTGCTTGAGATATGCATGAGTTGGGTGAACCATCGATGATGGTTTCTCACTGAGTTCGCAAACTCACCCAACATTGGAATTATTTTTCAAGAATTGGCGAGTACCCCGTTAGACAAACGGGAGTATGATTACTGCAAGAGAGTTAGAGTTTGTGGTCGGGATCAGTTTCACATCTGCATTAATTTCATTTTGAATTATGTATAAATTTATAACTCTGCAAATTCCGCATAATAGTACCGATATTGTATTGGGCCCAATGTTATGAATACCGGACTCGATGCGGATTGGGCTCGAAGCGAACGATGCAGATGCAGATTAATTTCGATGCAAGATGCCGTTCGGATATTTTTAAATTTATAAAATAGTCCCTAAATTTTTAAAATTGCAAAATAGTCCATATTGATATATTATACAATCTGATTGTATACTTTACCGGTTCTTCGTTTACATCAACCATACTTTAAAAATCTTAATAATAGATAATAATGACAATTAATTTGAAATAACAATAATTTTAAATATTTTACATATAAATAATAACCACAATTAATATAAATAAAACAATCATTATCATACAATTATAAAACTAAGAATAATACAAAGCATTTAAAATATTACAATCATACAATTTCATCATTACAATAAATAATATTACATATTTACATCAAAAGATTCAAAACATCCGATAAAAAGAACAATAAATATTACAAAAAGAGTTGATGACGAATAAGCAATCAAGTAGGATTTGAACTGAAACAAAATATTACATTGACATTACATACATATAATTTAACATAAACATCAATGATCAAATACAAGTAAAATTAAAAGAAGAGGAAAATTAAAACACGAAGTTCAATCGTCAATGGGCGGATACCAGCTGAATCAAGATCGATTTAATCGATCATTTGGTACAAAATCCTCATCATTGAGAGGAGCTTCATCATCATCATCATTCAAATTTAATGCACCAAATGACATGTCAATGCTTTCCCATCCAAGATCATCCTCCACATTCAAATCACTCACATCAACCAAATTGGGTTCTTGAAACCCAATCCGCCAAAATATCAATATTATCAATCGTGATTGGATCATTTGAAGAACTTGTGCTACTAAGAGTCCTAGTAAACAATTACATTTAATTATTAGAAAATTATAAGAAATTATATCAAAATTAATAATGAAAATAATGAAAATAACGTACCTTTCCCGAAGCTTCAAATTGTAACGAACATAAACCAAGTCATTCAACCTCTTATGCTCCAATCTATTCCTTTTCTTGGAATGGATAAATTCAAATGTGCTCCAGTTTCGTTCACACCAGTTGCACTCACACATTGACTTAAAATTAATTGCAAACTTTCTCAATTACGGAACACTACATCAGAAAAGATCCCACCAAGCAAGCGCAAGTTATAAGAAAACAAAAGTAGTGTTATAAACAAAATAAAGTGATAAATAAATTTCAACAAATAAGAAATAGGAAATAAATAATACCTGGAGAAAGAAGTCCTCTTTGTTGAATAGCGACCGACATTCCAAAATCTTCATAAGAGTATTTATAAGCCTCCATTTGACTGGTTAAAACAACTTGCATTGAGTCATGAGGAACAATTGTTGAATGCTTGTCATAAGCATTCCTCTACTAACTTCACTTGCTTTTAGGATTAGATCTAAAATACACATTAGGATTCAAAAAAGCCCCAGCTACAAACAATGGCGAAGAAAGTTGTTTTCTCCTTCTATCATTAATGATTGAGATAAATGGTTCGTATAAAGAAGGCCTATGTTTCAGATTGGCCTTGATTGCTTCCGTTGCTCTCTCCATAGCATCAAAAATATAACCCATTGTTGGCTTTTCTTCACTATCACCGAAGCAAGCACCCTCACCAAAGGCTCACAAACTCGGATAACGAATTGACATTGCGACCAAAATTCCTATCTTCCAATATGATACTCTGGACCTCCATTCCAAAGATTAGACCTAGCATCTTTGAGATGTAACCCACTTATCACTTGTAAACATTTGTCTTAACTCCTTCCTCAATGAAAGAAAAGACTGAAGTGATAAGAAATTTGTTGCAAATCTTGTCACAGCAGGGCGACACAAATTCCTACCATTGGTAAATTCCTTCTCATCAAATTTAAAACCCATGCACGATTATAAATAAATTTTGTCACCTTTTTGCCTTCCGCATGGTCTCATCAAAACAGGAAAATACCTAGGATTTCCTATATCCTCCAAAGATAAGTCAATGCAATGTGCAACACAAGGAGTCCAAAAGAATGAATTATAGGTTCTCTGCAACCTCATCCCCGCGCTTTATAAGCGGAATCATTGTCGATAATAAAGCTGAACAATGTTTTCTACCCTACTTCATTCACAACTTCATCAAATATCCAAACAAATTATCAAGCATTTCTAATCATGCGGATGCATCAATCGATTTTAAAAACATTGAGCCATTAAAACAATAAACCAAAAATTTATAATAGGCTCTTGTCTCCTATTCGTCCAACCATCACACATAATTGAGCATCCATTAATACCCCAATTCACTCTTCTTTCAAATTAAATAAGCTCTCATTTCGCATACAAAGACAACTCAAAAGTTTACCTCTTAAGTCATCAACGGATGGCCCTTTGTATCTGGACCATAAGAGGCTATGGCATCTATCATAGGTTGATAATAATATGATTGAGAAGAATTAAATAGCGAACTCAGATCATACCACCATCTAGCTACCGCCATATCAACATTGTGAGTCGCATCTCTTGTCTGCATTGCACTACGAATTGAAGGTTGAGCTCCTGGAGTTGTTCGTGGTGCAAAGAAACTAGATGGCTGCCTTCTTCTCTTCCTCATTTCAGATTCTGCAGGATCCTGAGGCTGAGATGGAACACTACCAGTACCACTCCCACTACCACTACCACTACCACCTTCAACATCTCCATAATCACCACGGAAATCGGGAAATGAACTTCCACTACCAATTTCAAGATTCAATCTTACCCTTCTATCTTTCTCAAATTGATGTTCCTCAAGCAATGTTTTCATCTGCCACTTCACATCATGAGTGACTTTTTTACAAGCTTCCACATCTCCTTTAACCCCAGCTAAATGCCTTTTCAATCGGGTGATTCCTCCACCTTTCAAATGCTTGTTACAAAACAAGCAAATGGTATGATTCTTTTGACCGGGAACCGCACCAGCATGAGCCCAAGCTGGATCATTGTATCTTCCTAAACTAGATTGATCGGGAGTATTTGAACTTCCTTCCATTTATCTGTACACAAAAATGAATAACACATAATTTCAGTACATAATGACAATTCAATTCAATCCAATCCAATCCAATTCAATTCAATCAAATTCAATTCAATCAAATACAATTCAATTCAATTCAATCCAATCCAATTCAATCTAATCCAATCCAATCCAATTCAATCAAATTCAATTCAATCAAATACTATTCAATCCAATTCAATCCAATCCAATCCAATCCAATTCAATTCAATTCAATTCAAATCTATTTCTAATTCCAATTCAATTCAATCCAATTCAGTTCAATTCAATCCAATACAATTCAATTGCAATTCAATCAATCCATTCAAATTGAATTGAATTCAATTCAATCAAATGTCATCCAATTCAATTCAATTCAATTCAATTCAATCAAATACAATTCAATTCAATTCAATCCAATTCAATTCAATTCAATCCAATCCAATTTAATTCAATCAAATTCAATTCAATCCAATCCAATTTAATTCAATCAAATTCAATTCAATCAAATACAATTCAATCCAATTCAATCCAATGCAATCCAATCCAATCCAATCCAATCTAATTCAATTCAATTTAATTCAATTCAATTCAATTCAATTCTAATTCCAATTCAATCCAATTCAATCCAATCTAATTCAATTCAATTCAATTCAATTCAATTCAAATCTAATTCCAATTCCAATTCAATTCAATCCAATCCAATTCAATTCAATCCAATACAATTCAATTGCAATTCAATCAATCCATTCAAATTGAATTCAATTCAATTCAATCAAATGCCATCCAATTCAATCCAATGCAATCCAATTCAATCCAATCCAATCCAATTTAATTCAATCAAATTCAATTCAATTCAATCCAATTCAATCCAATCCAATCCAATCCAATCAAATCTAATTCAATTCAATTCAATTCAATTCAATTCAAATCTAATTCCAATTCCAATTCAATTCAATCCAATTCAATCCAATTCAATCCAATACAATTCAATTGCAATTCAATCAATCCATTCAAATTGAATTCAATTCAATTCAATCAAATGTCATCCAATGCAATTCAATTCAATTCCAATTCAATCAATCCATTCAAATTCAATCCAATCCAATCCAATCCAATCCAATTTAATTCAATCCAATCTAATCCAATCTAATTGGATTCAATCCAATCCAATCCAATTCAATCCATACCAATCCAATCCAATTCCAATTCCAATTCCAATTCCAATTCAAATCCAATTCAATTACAATCTAATTCAATTCCAATTCAATTCCAATCCAATTCCATTCCAATTCCAATTCAATTCAATTTAATTCAATTACAATTCCAATTTAATACAATTCTATTTCAATTTAAAACATACTCCAACAATTTGCAATTCTATTCTAATTCCAATTCAATTCCAATTCCAATTCATTTCTATTCAATTTCATTCAATTCCAATTCCAATTCCATTCATTCCATTTAATTCCAATTCTCATTCATTTCATTCAATTTCAATTCCATTCATTCCATTCAATTCTAATTCCTTTCCATTCAATCCATTTCCATTTCCATTTCCATTTCCATTTTCATTCAACCAATTTTCAATCCAATTCTAATTCCCATTTCAAAATTAATCAACCAATTTTTTAATCCAATTCTAATTCCCATTCCAAAATTAATTATCCATTCAAATTCAAATATCCAACTCCAATTTCCAATTACAATTTCTAATTCCAAAATGCAAAATCTAATTTTCAACTCTAATTTCCAAATCTAATTTTCAGTACAATTCCAAATTTTATTCCAATTCTAATTATAAGTTTACAACAGATTCTAATCAAATTTTATGCCAATTTTAATACCTTAAAATCTACTCATTTACAATCACCAATAAAAAATCCAACATCATCTACGGATCATCATCATCCACAAATGCCAATTTCTAATTTTCCAACGCAACAAACAACAGGATTCATTCAATATTTCAACATCATCTTCGGATCATCATCATCCACAAATCCAACCAACACAAAAAACACAAGCAAATTTTGTCCAAAAGCCAAGAAAAATTAAACAACACAATCGGTCATTTACAATCTGGGTCGATGTCGGATGCTCAGCAGGCGGGGCCGGTGGGCCGTTGGGTGTGCGGTGATGACGTCCGGCGTCGAAGACGGCGACGCAAGGGTGTGCGGTGGACGCCGGAGGGTGGATCTGAACAGGCGGCGACGGCTTCGGGGGGCGATGGCTTCGGGCGTTGAAGACGGCGAGGCTACGGTGTGCGCTGGACGCCGGACGGGGGATCTCAGCAGGCGGCGATGGCTTCGGGAGGCGACGGCTTCGACTCCACGTCCACGACTCCAAGAGGACGAAGACACAGAAGAAGAGGAGGCGAGGGCCGGCGAGGGTGACGACTGACAAGCGGCGACGGCGAGGGGAAGGCAGTCGGAGAGGGAGCGGCGGCGATGTGAGAGGGAGAGAACGGAGAAGAGAGAAATGTGAGAGTTTGAGAGGGAGAGGCACGAAGGCATGGGTCGGGTAGGGTTAGATTTTTAGGGTTTATTTTTCATTTATTGCAAAATGGTCCCTGAATTTTATAATTTTTTGCGGATTAGTCCCGATATTTGGTGCCGTGAGACGTACGGCATCGGCGAAATAGGCGCATCGTCGAATTTAAACCCAGATTAATTTAACGGTTCGGTTCGGTAGAATCGGTCGAACTTAACGGAATCCGTTCCATTGATTGGGCCCAATTTGACTATGGATATTTTGTGTATTAATTGATTTATATCTGGAATTGTTTTATGATCTAAAATGATTTCGTATTAAAGCGGGCCCAAATTGTCTACTGATTTACGCTCACTCAACTGTTTCCAAAAATAAAAATGTTTTATTAAGTTTTCTGAACTGATTTGACCGCTCTAGCATACCACTCTCGTGAGGCACGGGCTCGGATATCACCATCGATATCGGGTTCGGGTCTTGCGGGAGTGGGATGCTACACATGGCACAAGGATTAAGACTCTCCCTGATGTGTCCCTTTTGTAGCAATTCTTCCACTTACATTTGAAGTTCCTTAGTTTCTTCAAGATTAGCCCTATAAACAGGTCTATTTGGAATATGCGCCCCAGGCATGAAATCAATATGATGTTCTATTCCTCTAATGGGTGGCAACTCCTCAGGGAAAACATCGCCATACTCCTGCAAAAGAGAAACAACACTATTGGGCAAACAAGGTTCAAGGTCAGATTCATTAAAATAAGCTTCCTTTTATAAAAGTACAAACAAACATCTTCTTTCCACATAAGCAACCCTTACATCTCTCATTTTTGCATAGAAGTTTTGTTTCTTTCTACCCTCTCTCTCATTTTGGGCTTTTAATTGAATTTCTTTTGAGCCCTCTTTCCTAACTTTTCTTCTCTCATTCTCGGCCTCACTTTCTCTCTTTTCTTTTGATTTAAATTTCTGCCCCCCTTTTGCAAAGTTCTCAACCCTCCCCTCAATTTTTGTATTATCATGATTTTTTTTTGAAGTTTTTCATCCTTTCTATATTGCATTGCCTCCATACTCTTCTTTAATTGCATTTGGTCCTCATATACCTCTTTTGGTGCCAATGGAGTAAGAACAAATTTCTGATCTCCCATAGTAAATGAGTATATATTCTTAAAATCATCATGTAACACTCTTCTATCATATTTCCAAGGTCAACCATGCAATAAATGACTAGCATACATAGGTACAACATCACAAAGTACTTGATCAAAATACTTTCCAATGGAGAAAGATACAAGGACTTGTTTATTTACCTTGATTTCCACCATGTCATTAAGCCATTGTAGCCTATACGGCCTAGGGTGTTTCAAACACTCCAAGTTTTTCCACCATCAATGTACTAGCCACATTAGTGCAACTCCCCCCATTAATGATCAGGCTACAAATCTTCTCCTTCACTAGGCACCTGGAATGAAAAATATTTTCCCTTTGCTCAATTCCATCTTCCTTCACTTGAGCATTCAAAACACTCCTAGTAATAAATAATTCACCCTTAGGTTCATCCTCAACTTCTACATCAAAACAATCTTCCAACTCAGGCATGGAAACCAAATCATCTTCTTCCTCCTCAGACATATGTTCTCCTTCTGTCACAATCATTGTTTTCTTGTTTGGGCATTGAGAAGCAATATGATCAACACCAAGACATTTAAAGCATTTAATAGTCCTATGCTTTTCAGAATTGGAACTAGAAGAACTAGGAGTTTTAAAAGTACCTTGTCTTTTAAAAGTCCTTTGACTTGTCTTTGTTCTTCTCATCCTTCTTGGACCATTTGGAGTTCCAATTTGTAGTAGAGTTTAGGTAAGAAGCCTTGCTGGAGCTTTTGTACTTGAGTTGCCTCTCCACCTTCATGGCCATATTCACCATCCCCTCTAACTCCACATAATAGTGCAATTTAATAACATTGGAAATGTCTTTGTTCAAACCAGCTAAGAAACGTGCCATGGTGGTTTCTCTTTCTTCTTTTACATTAGCCCTAATCATGGCTATCTTCATCTCCTTATGATACTCTTATGCACTTTTAGTGACTTGTCTCAAGGTTTGGAGCCTTTGATGAAGCTCCATATAGAAGTAACTGTAGGAAAATCCCGGTGTGAGCATCACATGCCCACGTTGCGGAAAACAAAAAAATTTTGTTCCGGGTGCTTCCCGAAAGCCAGGATCCATGTGTCTATACAACAAACTCAAACCATAACGGCCAAAGGAGACCGTCTCCAACGGTGTCCACGCAGAGATCGGAGAACCTAACCAGAACAAACCCTTTGACCCGAGAATAGCTAGAATAAAATAAAGAGTGCTAGCTCCTACCTTTGTCCTTGGAGAGCTTGAATCAACGATGAAGAGAAAATGAAACCTTGGAGAAGAGCTTGAAGGATGATGATGATGGAAAGCTTGAAAGATGAAAACCCTTTTCTTCTTTCTTGCAAAACCCACGAAGAACACCCTATAAACTTAGGTTTAAAACTTGTTTTTAAACCTTTTCAACATCATCAACGACCATCCTCATCTTTCATCTTCATTATTTTGTCTTTAGTCATTAAATACATTAATGACTAAGCAAAAGAGAAGCTTCCATTCTCTTTCAACGTGTACACATATATATATATATTAATTAATTAATTATATATATATATATATATATATAAATAAATGCTGAAGTGGTCCAGTCACACTGGGGTCGGTCCTACCGGCCTACCTGGTCCCGGTATGGGAAAACCCACCGGAAACATTTTTCAGCAATATCGATGTCGCGATCTCATCGGGACATATCTCGATCTCATCGGGATCTATTTAATCCTTTTGCTCTCCATATATTGGAATTCTGTCCAAAACTATTTTATGAATTCTCCGAGACACTCTTATGCGTATGACCCATTAGGTTCCCGGTTATATTGGCCACTTAGATTAACATTTAATCCAAGCAAGTCATGAGCGGTATCTAGCAACACATCATGACCCCCAATTGACCGGAAAGTAATTGGTTTGACGAATGAACATGTATTCATCATGAACCATATCACGAACCTTTCCATAGACAATTACCGTGCAATTCGTCCTTTCACCATGCTATAGCCCACTTGGTTCTGAGTATAGGCAAAGTGTCAACTCTTTACTAGACTGACTATGTCAAATCTAGTCCAAGTGATATCAGTTCTTATCCTGGGACTCATTACTTAATATGTCAATGAAGACATTCTTCATGACATATATGCTCCGGCCAGAGACTTCCAAGTAATGACCCTGACAAGAGGTCATGGGTATCATTTTCTGCTATCATAGAAGTGGTGAATCCTCTATTGGCTACTCAATTACTTTCGAATACCTCAAGCTGTACCCAATCACCACCCTATGAGCGACCTCTGTAAGGCAACAAGGAATGGAGTCAAAGCACAGAATCAATATCCAAGATATCTTTGAGCACCTCAAGTCTAAGGATACTTGCACCATTGCTATGATGAGATTATCACTGACATTATAATAGGACATCCATGTGATGATCTCATAGCAGGTCATCCAATGTACTTACTACCTCTAGTAAGCATCCACATCTCAACCCTAAATATCTCATATTTATAGCTTTTGAGATCCACTGCTTGATCAAATCAAGGAGCTTGAGATGTGGTAGTCTTCCAGACACCGATGTCCGGTCTCGGTAATCCTATGACTAGGGATAATTTAGATACTGACATAATTGCACATGATAGGAATCTCAGTCGTATGATCACATCACAATTTCCTTCATGCTATGTCATATATCATGGACTTCATTAATTTGCTTATAGATCAATATACATTCATAAATAATGAATAGCAAGTTAATGAAATATGCTTTCTTTATTTATTCATAAAGTATGTACACAACTTTGTACAAAATACGCTAAAGGCGATTGCCTTCAGGGCACTACTATAACAATCTCCCACTTGACCTAAAGCCAATCGCCTTGATATCTAATACCATAAAGTAGTACATGAGAATCAAAACTCTTTTGTGATAATGGCTTTGTCAAGCGGATCGCAATAATTCGCTCGGTGGGAATTCTCTCGATCTGGACATCACCTCGCCCTATGATCTCCGATCGATCGATGATATATGCGAGTGCGTGTTTGGATCGTTGATGAGACCTTGGTTCTTTCGCTGCATAATAGCCCCATTATTGTCACAATACAAGCGCATAGGCCCATCACGCTAGGAACCACACCAAGTTCAAGAATGAACTTTTGATCAAATCGCTTCCTTTATCGCTTCAAGCGGTAATGTACTCTGCCTCGATCGTTGAATCAGCAGTTGTCTCTTATTTGGAACTCTTCCAACTAACTGTCCCGCCATTCAGTGTGAATATGTAACCTGATTGGAATTTGGAATCATCCTTATCAGATTGAAAACTGGCATCTGTATACCCGCTCACTTTGAGATCTCCATCTCCATATATCAAGAAAACATCCTCAGTCCTTCGCAAGTACTTGAGGATATTCTTGACAGCCACCCAGTGACCCTCACCAGGATCCGATTGGTATCTGCTCGTAATACTTAGAGCATATGATACATCAGGTCTCGTACATAGCATAACGTACATGATAAATCCTACCGCAGATGTATACGGGATCATATTCATGCGCATCCTCTCATCTTGTGTCTTAGGACACATAGATTTTGAGAGTGTTATCCTATGAGTCACGAGAAGGTACCCTCTCTTGGATTGCTCCATACTAAACCTTTTTAGCATCTTATCTATGTACGTTGATTGTGAAAGACCAAGCAATCTTTTTGATCTATCTCTATAAATCTTTATCCCAAGGATATAATTTGCTTCACCAAGGTCTTTCATGACAAATTGTTTGGACAACCAAATCTTGACTGATTGTAGCATAGAGACATCGTTTCCTAGCAATAATATGTCATCTACATACAGCACAAGGAATACGATTGCAGTCCCATTAACCTTCTAATACACACAGTATTCATCCGGATTTTGTGAGAAACCAAACTCTTTGATTACCTCATCAAAACGGATATTCCAACTCCTGGATGCTTGTTTCAATCCATAGATGGATTTCTGAAGCTTGCATACCTTTTCGCCATCATAGGAGGTGAAGCCCTCAGGTTGTGTCCTATACACATCCTCAGTTAGATTTCCATTTAGGAAAGCTGTCTTCACATCCATTTTCCATATCTCATAATCATAATGAGTGGCAATGGCTAGGAGTATTCTAATGGATTTAAGCATTGCTACTGGGATGAAGGTCTCGTCGTAGTCAACTCCTTGTCTTTGACGACAACCTTTAGCCATAAGCCTTGCTTTATAGGTAATTACATTACCATCCATGTCAGTTTTCTTTATGAAAACCCATTTACACCCTATGGGTTTGATTCCTTCGGGTGCCTCAACCAAAGTCCATACTTGGTTTTCATACATGGAATCCATTTCAACCTGCATGGCATGAAGCCATTTCTCAGACTCTGAACTCTTCATAATCTCTTCATAGGTGGTAGGCTCATCATCTTCTATGAGCAATACGTCATTTTGTTCATTCACGAGAAATCCATATCTCTAGAGCAGGCGTATCCTACGTGACCTCGAACTTTGTGTGTTGTAGAAGGTTGAGCTGTTACTTCATCTGTATGAGTCACGTTTGAGTTCGAGCAGATTGATACGTATGCATTCGAGCATCTGAACTTCTTCAAGCTCAATTTTCTCCCTTGTCTTCTTGTAAAAAACTCTTTCTCTAAAGACAGCATGCTTGAAACAAACACCTTTTGTTCCTCAAAGAAGTAGAATTGATATCCCATTGTTTCTTTTGGATATCCTACGAATGTACACTTGTCGATTTTGCATCAAGTTTATCTCGATCGTGTCCGCTTCACATCATGTGACAACCCCAAACTTTCAAATGAGTAAGATAGGGTCTTTTGTTAGTCCACATCTCATATGGAGTAACATCAATCTGCTTTGATGGAACTCTGTTTAACAAGTAAACAAATTGTCTCGAAAGTGCATACCCCCAAAAGGATTTTGGTAACTTTGCAAAGACCATCATTGATTGTACCATATCTAACAAGGTTCGATTTCTCCTTTCTGCCACACCATTATGCTGTGGTGTGTATAGAGGAGTTCATTGAGATAAAATCCCATTATCTCTGAAATAATCCAAAAACTCTTGGTCTAAGTATTCCCCACCACGATCTGATCGTAATGTCTTGATACTTTTCCCAAGTTGGTTTTCTACTTCATTTCTGAATTGTTTGAACTTTTCAAATGCTTCAGATTTGTATCTCATCAGATACAAGTACCCATATCGAGAATAATCATCGATAAAGGTAATGAAGTAAAGACAACCACTTCTGGCATGGATGGACATCGGACCACATACATTTGAATGTATTAGGTCTAATACTCCAGTCGCTCGTTCATCCTTTCCCTTAAAGGGTAATTTAGTCATCTTTCCTTATAAACAAGATTCGCATGTGTCATATGATTCATAATCAAATGACCCTAAACTTCCACTCTTATGAAGCTTGGCTATGCGTCTCTCATTTATATGGCCAAGGCGGTAATGCCATAAGTAAGTTGATTTTAAATTATCTCGTTTATGTCTTTTTGTGTCATTGACATTCATAATTGGATGTGACATATCTAATATGTAAATTCCATTGCATAATGTACCAGTACCATAAAGCATTCCATTCAAACTAATAGAACAACCATTATTACTAAAAGTCACATGGAAACCAGCTCTATTTAAACAAGAAACAGACAATATGTTCTTTGTTAATAAAGGTATAAAATAACATTCATCCAATTTAATTACAAGCCCAGTGGGGAGTGACAAAAAGTAAGTGCCAACGGCTAATGCAGCAACTCTTGCTCCATTTCCTACACGGACTAGTTCTCCTTCATGAGTCAGCTCATCATCCCTCGAGGCCTGCATATCATTACATATGTGTGAGCCACAACCGGTATCTAATACCCATATATTATGGTCAGAAACAGTATTAACCTCAATGACAAGCATACCTAAAGAAGTCGAGGCATCTGATGCCTTCTTCTGCTTCAATTCTTCCAGATAGACTTTACAGTTCCGCTTTCAGTGGCCAGTCTTGCCACAATAGAAGCAAGTTCCTTTTGGTGCAGTTTCTTTGGTTTTCTTCTTGGCTACACTTCCTTTTGGTTTCTTAGACCTTTTCTTCTTCAGCTTCTTTTTCTTGGAACCAGAAGAAGAGTCCACCACAAGCACTTGCTTGCTATCCTTCTTGATAGCTTGCTCTGCTGTCTTGAGCAGATTGATCAACTTAGGGATTGTCATGGATATTTGGTTCATCCGATAGTTTAACACAAACTGTGAATAACTATCAGATAATCCAACTAGAATTAAGTCAACACTTAATTCATAATCCATAACAAATCCTAAGACGACCAACCTCTCAATATACCCATTCATCTTCAGTGCATACTACACTGCAGATGAACCTGGAGTCATCTCAGTAGTGAAGAGTAGCCTCGAGGTCTCGAACCTTTTAGACCGAGCTTGCTCATCAAACAGCTCTCTAAGATGAAACACTATGGTATTAGCATCCATAGACTCATGCTTCTTCTGCAGCTCTGGCGACATCGAGGCAAGCATAATGCAGGTAGCCATGTCACTGTCTTTAAGATGTTTACGATATGCTTTCTGATCCTCATCAGAAGTATCAGCAGCAGGTGGATCAGGAAGTGGAACATCTAGGACATATCCCAGTTCCTCTGACCTGAGAACAATTCTCAGATTTCTCAGCCAATCTAGAAAGTTAGGTCCAGTTAATTTGTTGGAGTCCATAAGCGAGCGTAAGTTCACACTGGAAGTCATCTTCAATAACCTAAAGGGAAAGAGAGAAAGAATGTTAGGATAGAATTACATGCATGATCATAAGGACTTGCATGACATGCATATGGCTCCACTAGTTTCAAAGAATCCATAACCTCAAGATTTAATCCAAGAAACATTATGACAAAATGTCCTAGTGGGTCGATATCCAACATTACTAAAATGACCTTGGGTTTACCCAACAAGCCACCTTAGGTCAATCGGTAGGTATCAGTCATACCAATTGCATCATAGATATCCTACATTACTAAAATGACCTTGGGTTTACCCAACAAGCCACCTTAAATCTATCGGCAGGTATCGGTCATACCATTTGCTTCATAGATGCAACTATCGACTAGTGCTATCAACTCGTGATGTATGCACACACATTGGGCTATCAACTCTTGATGCGTGTACATCTGATGCACACTGCCCAATTTCGCCTCTTTCTACGTTGACCTTGAGTTTACTCAACAAATCAACGCTTCTAGTGAGAACCGATCCATTAATCCGAAAATCTTATTTTCATGGTTCGAACATATCCGTATAGAGTGAGCTTGGGTTTACCCAACAACCCAACTCTATAAGAACTCTGGTTCTCCCCATATTAATGGAAGGCGTTAGTTTTCATATGATGTGTGAGGGTTTTCAGGTCTCATCTTCTTCTCCTCCAAGCCGTAGGATTCTAGTCACCATGACTATTTGGAATGATTTAGGGTATTTCATCAATCACATTGAGTCTATACCTAAAATCATCCATCATCCCACCTTTGCATGTTGTAAGTCGACTTGTGTATGTGTAAGTCGACTTATGCTAGTGTGTAAGTCGACTTATACATGTGTAAGTCGACTTATGCAGCTGTGCACGAACAAGTCGACTTGTACCATTCTGCAAGTCGACTTATGCATCTACAGTGCACGGACAAGTCGACTTATCCATGTGGAATTGCTATCTAATCGGCTAATTTCTCAATCCGTGCAGTTCCAATTCACAATACCAAGTGTAATACACTTTACCTTGATGTACCAATGAAACACTTTCACTGTATCATGCTTACCATGTATAAATGTACTATACATGAAACTTGAAATCAATGAATACACTCTTATTCATTCAGATCTTCAAATAATATGAGAATATCAAACTATCACCCTAAGTATCTCTAGGTAGTCTAAACTTTATCAAGATTACTTCGGCACTGGTCACAAAATTTGTGACTGCTAAAATAATCAAGACAACGAAATACACTAACGAGACGCTAATGTGACACATTTGACATCCGAAAAATATTTGGAAACCCAATTTCAAGAAATTCAATTTGAAAAGCATAAAACATCAATATAACACATTTTTAATCACATTAAAAATGATCCAAGGCATTGGAATTGAGAAATACACAATTTATCATTCCAAACAAAACAGCTCCAGCAACTTTCTCAAAACTGCCAAGCTCTGTGTTTTGCTTGAAAAACTCATTGAAACAATTTCAATAAATTATGATAAAATTACAGAGGTTACAACATGTTCACAAAATGTTCCATGAATTTTTTCAGGATTTATTTCCAACAAAAACGCATCCAACCTCAGCAACAAATCCAATGTAGAATCTGTGTTCCTCAACAAAGTTATTCCCAGAAGCACACAATAAATTCTCAAATAAATAGTAAATCACCTCAAACAATTTTTTCCATTCTCATAGACATTCATAAACATCTTAGAGACATGTTGGTGAAAGAAAATCCGAAAAAAAAAATTCTACAATTTATTCTCAAATTTATAAGCATGCCTGTTCATTGAATGTGCACAAAGACAGCAACCAGAACATTGGAGAATAAATTAGCAAAACCATATCAAATCACATTGATAAATTCCAAGCTTCCACAGAAATATGCAAAAACATCTTGTGAACATATCTGAGTAAGAAAATTTCGAAAACAATATTTCTACACTGAATTCGAAATTCACACAATCAACATGCATCATCGTCACAAGAAATAGGCAACTCCGACCTAGTCATGGTTTCTTCGTTATATACGACACAAGTGGCTCTGATACCACTGTAGGAAAATCCCGGTGTGAGCATCACATGCCCACGGTCTGGAAAACAAAAATTTTTTGTTCCGGGACCTTCCCGAAAGCCAGGATCCATGTGTCTATACAACAAACTCAAACCATAACGGCCAAAGGAGACCGTCTCCAACGGTATCCACGCAGAGATTGGAGAACCTAACCGGGACAAACCCTTTGACCCGGGAATAGCTAGAACAAAGTAAAGAGTGCTAGCTCCTACCTTTGTCCTTGGAGAGCTGGAATCAACGATGAAGAGAAAATGAAACCTTGGAGAAGAGCTTGAAGGATGATGATGATGGAAAGCTTGAAAGATGAAAACCCTTTTCTTCTTTCTTGCAAAACCCACAAAGAACACCCTATGAACTTAGGTTTAAAACTTGTTTTTAAACCTTTTCAACATCATCAACGTCCATCCTCATCTTTCATCTTCATTATTTTGTCTTTAGTCATTAAATACATTAATGACTAAGCAAAAGAGAAGCTTCCATTCTTTAATTAATTAATTAATTATATATATATAAATAAATGCTGAAGTGGTCCAGTCACACTGGGGTCGGTCCTACCAGCCCACCGGGTCCCGGTATGGGAAAACCCACTAGAAACGTTTTTCAGCAATATCGATGTCGCGATCTCATCGGGACATATCTCGATCTCATCAGAATCTATTTAATCCTTTTGCTCTCTATATATTGGAACTCTGTCCAAAACTATTTTACGAATTCTCCGAGACACTCTTATGCATGTGACCCATTAGGTTCCCGGTTATGTTGGCCACTTAGATTAACACTTAATCCAAGCAAGTCATGAGCGGTATCTAGCAACACATCATGACCCCCAACTGACCAGAAAGTAATTGGTTTGACGAATGAACATGTATTCATCATGAACCATATCACGAACCTTTCCATAGACAATTACCGTGCAATTCGTCCTTTCACCATGCTATAGCCCACTTGGTTCTGAGTATGGCCAAAGTGTCAACTCTTTACTAGACTGAATATGTCAAATTTAGTCCAAGTGATATCAGTTCTTATCATGGGACTCATTACTTAATATGTCAATGAAGACATTCTTCATGACATATATGCTCCGGCCAGAGACTTCCAAGTAATGACCCTGACAAGAGGCCATGGGTATCATCTTCTGCTATCACAGAAGTGGTGAATCCTCTATTGGCTACTCAATTACTTTCGAATACCTCAAGCTGTACCCAATCACCACCCTATGAGCGACCTCTGTAAGGCAACAAGGAATGGAGTCAAAGCACAAAATCAGTATCCAAGATATCCTTGAGCATCTCAAGTCTAAGGATACTTGCACCATTGCTATGATGAGGTTATCACTGACATTAGAATAGGACATCCATGTGATGATCTCATAGCAGGTCATCCAATGTACTTACTACCTCTAGTAAGCATCCACATCTCAACCCTAAATATCTCATATTTACAGCTTTTGAGATCCACTGCTTGATCAAATCAAGGAGCTTGAGATGTGTTAGTCTTTCCAGATTACCGATGTCCAGTCTCAGTAATCCTATGACTAGGGATAATTTAGATACTAACATAATTGCACATGATAGGAATCTCAGTAGTATGATCACATCACAATTTCCTTCATGCTATGTCATATATCATGGACTTCATTAATTTGCTTATAGATCAATATCCATTCATAAATAATGAACAACAAGTTAATGAAATATGCCTTTCTTTATTTATTCATAAAGTATGTACACAACTTTGTATAAAATGCGCTAAAGGCGATTGCCTTCAGGGCACTACTCTAACAGTAATTAAGCACAAACCTCTTCTTTATGACCCTCTTCATTTCGCCCAAGTATCAATAAGATCCTCTCCATTCCTTCTTCTATTCAAAACAAACTGATCCCACTAAATAAGTGCATAATCATGAAATTCCACAGCAGCAAGTTTCACCTTCTTCTCCTCAAAATATTTATGGCATTCAAAAAGCAGCTCTACTTTTCTTTCCCATTCTAAGTAAGCTTCTAGATCGTTCTTACCTTGGAAAGATGGTATTTTCATCTTGATACTACCCAAGTTTCTGTCCACACGCTCGAACCTATCTTCTCCCCTTGCATTGTTTTGGCTTCTATAGCCTCTTCCTCTTCCTCTTCCTATATCATTCTGTCCCCATCTTCCACCAATTCTGACCCTATGCCACTCTTCTTCATCTTCCCCATCATCATATTCATCTTCACACTCACAACACACAGGAGTTGGTTGTAACATCCCATCACCGATGGGAAGGGTAAAATGGTAATTTAGAATGGGTTATGAGTGTGCAAATTAGTCTCGGCATGTTCATGCATAATATGGCCTCTATATATGCATAAATTGTAATTTTTGTATATGCACATGATTGTACATGCATTCATGACATTTTCCGGCATATGTGTCTATAAATGTATTTTTTGTGAAAAATGTGAAATATGTGTTTGAAAAATTGAATTGGAGTGATTTATGTGTATTTCACATTTTTAGGGACTTTTAGAAATTTTTCTGAAATTTTTCGGAGAAAATTTCCAGACCGAAAAAATTGTTAAGTGGCGGACTGATTAGATTTCCGGTACTAGAAATGACTGTCCAATGGCACTGAAAAATTAGATATATGATTTTGGAAATTATTACTTTGAGCCATTGGAATTTGGAGAGAAATTGGAGTAGAAATTTAATTGTATTTGGAAAATCAGGACAAGTGGCAACTTAGTCTTTTTATTAAAGGTTATATAATTAACCTAAGCTTGGAGAGTCTTCCATGACACTCTCCTTAAAAGAGTTAAAAAAATCACTTTTAATGCCAAATTCTTCCTCTCATCCGTAGCCCTCTCCTCGTTCTTCTTCGATGATCTCTTCTTCTTCTTTTTCTTCTTCTCTTCTTGTTAATCTCCACCCACACCAAAGCTCTTATATTTCCCTTCATGTGTCCATGCTTAAGTTTTCTACCTCCCTTGATATGGTGATTGTCATGTGAGAGAAGGGAAGGAGGGGATTTGGTGAGTTAGTGGAAGAAGTAAAGAATTTAAAGCTTGTTTAGGTAAGAATGAAGTTTTATGTTCTTATTCTGGTAACTAGAAGCATTTATTGTGATTTAATGTGCATTAATTTCATGAAGCTTATGGTTTGATTGTATGGGTATGTTGCTTCTTTGATTGATTGATGAGTGGTAAATGATGAATTAGAAGTTAAATGATGAGATGTTATGTTGTATTAAGTTGTTTTGAAGTGGTTGTAATGATGTTAGATGATTAATTTTTAAAAGGAAATGATTGAGTATGTGTTCTGGGATTTTGTGGGTTTATGTTTAAGTGAAGTTCTTGATTAAAGCTTGGCTGAATTAGTGATTAAATTGGATGCTTATTGATGTAGGAATGGTGTTGGAATGAAAGGAGTAGAGTTAGATATGAAACCTGGAAAATTTTACGTTGTGTAAGTTTCAGATTTTTACTCATAACTTTTGATATGGTTGTGCTATTGAGATGATCTTTGGCTTATACTAAACTTAAGAAGTTTGGCTAGAATTCTTATGAAAGAAGTTCTGTCCAATTGTGGTTTGAAGGGTCTCGAATTTGGCTTTGAAAGTTAGATAAATGTGTAGGGTGAATAGTGGTGTATATCACATTGACTGATTTGTGACCAGAACTTTGGAAATTTTTCTAGGCTAAAGTAGACTGATTTTGTGAAATTGGTCTGCATGAAAGTTGAAGATTTACTTGTTAGCTTTCTAACGCCATTAAGTATGAAGTTTTTTTATTTGTAAGTTGAAAGTTATGATTTGTTAATGTTCAGGTAGTAATTCAGATCAAAATGTGTTTTGTGTGCAAATGGCTCTAAGTGTATAGGTCTTGTGATTTCTGTGTTCTGAAGCTAATTGTGGACTGTTATGAATGGAATTAGCTTAAGTGATCTTCTGTAAGGTTGTAAAGGAATTAATTAGCTTTAAAATGAGGTATAGTATGCTAATTTTGGATGTGTGGATTGTAAATTATGATTTTGTAAAGTTTTGATGTAGTTTAGGTTCTATGGTGACTTAACACTCTTAAACAGGGCAGCCACATTAATGGAGATTTTGAGCTAGGTAGAGATGGAATTTGCTTCTAAGCCCTTCATGAGAATTGTAGTATGTTGTCTAATCTTTTCATGGGTATAAAATATGGATTTTTTGGACATTTAAGTAGGGAATTATGATTTTTAGAAGATTGTATATTGTTCAGGGTGACACATGTGGACAGAAACCTTGCTTGAGAATTTGATGTGTTTCTAGGTTGAATTTGCTTCCAAGTTATTGATGAAAATTGTAGAACATATTTTTATATTTCTTTTTACATAAATTTTGGAATTTTTGGCAGAAGGAATGGAAAGTTATGATTTTTGCAAAATGGTATACTGTTTTGGGAAACATTGTGCAGGCAGTAACTTTGGTTGCATTTTTGACACCCTTAGATATAAAATTGGTTTTTGTGTCCTTCATGAAACTTGTAGAGCTCTCTTTTATCTTGAAATTGATACCAAGTTTGTCCAATTTGTAGTTCTAAGTAAGGAGTTATGACTTGTGAAAGTTGGGATGTCGGCAGAAGAAAGATTAAAGCTTCCAGTCGGTCACTGTAGTCGACCTAGTCGACTACAACCTCCGACTAGTCGACTAGGACATGTATTTTTCCTGAACCAACCTCTCTCCACTCTTTTGTTTATAACTTTTCCGTCTGACATCCGATTGACCTAATTCTCGAGACATCGGAGTCGTGAAATATTTAATTTCATTTCTATATGACATTGAGAAATTTTAGAGATAACATTGACTTAGATTGGTTAGGCCAAAGTGAGGGGACCGGGTAATCGTTTTTCTGGTCTATGTTTTATCAATAATTGGACCTATAGAGGTCCAAATTGCGTGATTTTGGTACCTATGGTTTCCTAAGTCATAGGGGAATCTTTTATGATGTGAATTATGGGATAATTCTGGGAATGTCACGAACATGCATACATGTGCATTATTAAATATTTCTGATTGTACATTTGGTAATGTTTGAATATTTTGACTGTTTTAGTGGCGCATTTAGAACGTCAACCCACAGACATTGCTGAGACTTCCAGGCATTAGCTCAGAAGCTATTGGTGAGTGACCTAGAAGGTTCCTTAATTATTATTTGTTTTGTTTATAGTTCTGTGGCGAATAATGGTGAGAATTGTGTCTTAATTATGGATTCCGAACAGAAGGTCCGGTGTATTGAGGGATTCTGACATAGAAGTGCTATTTGTCTAAGAATTTGGGACCTCCGTGTTTAAATGTGATAAATTGTGATCGCGATTTTAATGTGATTAATTGTGAACTATTTGGTTAAATGTGATAATTTGGGAATGAGTGTGATGATAATATTGCTTCATTGCGACATATGCATTCCATGCATGAATGCATGATCAGTTAATGACAACTGTGATCCGAGCAGCCACCGAGAGCTACAAGCTCAACGTTTATACTTGGGCCTCGAGCCCTATAGTGATTCAGAGCCTCAAACTCAACGATTAATGCGCCCATATTGGGACAGTTCAGAGCCTCAGGCTCAACGATTAATGCGCCTATATTGGGACAGTTCAGGCGCTTGGTCACAATCCCAAAATAAATTGGAAAAGTGTCACGTGCGCATGTCATATACATCTGATTTTAATCTCTTTGATTGAGTGAAAGGCTAACTGCCTTATGCTTCTGCGGTACCAATCATGTGGTACTTCTAAATGTGAATTATGAAACAACTGTATTATGCTTGAGTGTTTTGTGAATTCAATTGGTTATGGATGTCTAATCAAATGAAATGTATCTAATTGACTATGCTCAAGTGAAATTGTGAAATGTCATCAAATATGCAACAATGTGAATATATGTTATGTGAATTGATGTGTTGCATGAATTGAGTGAACCATCGATGATGGTTACCTCACTGAGTTCGCAAAACTCACCCAAAATTTGCAATTATTTTTCAGGACTCAAAAGAATACCCCGTTAGACAATGGGGGTATAATGCGCGAAGAAGTCGGGATCAGTTCGTGTCTGTAGTAGTGTCTGATATAATTGTATTTTTTTTGAATTTTTATATTAATGATTAGATCCATTGTAAAGTCAACAGACTAAAATAAATTGTATTTATGAAAAGGGCCCCCGTGGCCACTGTATTTACCGATGAGCTTGTATGTTCATTGATTTCCACATAATGTATGTTTGTGTTTAAAAAAAAAAGTTTATACTGAGTTTAGACTGAGTAATGTAGCACGCCACCCTCGTAGGGCACGGACTCGGATATCACCATCGATGTCGGGTTTGGGTCATACGGGAGTGGGGTGTTACATTGATTCCCTAATATTTTGCCTCCTTGTTGCACCATTAATTGAAGCCTCTCTTTGTAAATTCCTAATGGCTTGATCTTGTCTATCAAATTTATCACTGACATCCCTGAACATATTGTTAATAGTTTGGAATTGATGTTGCATAGCCTCCAAAGTAAAGAATGTGTGTTGATCAGCCTCACTATTCTTTTCATCCTTGTCACTACTTTTACTATCCTTGAATTGGTCATGATGTAAAACCTACAAAAAAAACTTTAGAACAACTCCTCACACACTCCCTCATATGTTTCTCTCTAAATCAAATTGGATACCCTCATATTTCACTCAAGAAGATGGCTTTTACCCTCAAATGACCTTACACACTCTTGCGTTTTAACACTTTAGATTGTAGCACAGTTTTACTTATCCGGATCAATCACTACCAACCAAATAAGCACAACAGCAACTTAAATCAATAGAAAACAAAGAATACCTAAAGAAAGGAAGAAAACACAAAACTAGATGCAATTTAATGTAAAGAAAGTAAGGAAGACGAAAATAAACACATACTAGATGGAGAAAACGTATGTGATTGATTTTTGGTGCCAATTGAGCAATACGAATCAAGATTACTCAATTCAAGTGTAATGGAAACAAAAGGATAGCAAACAATAAAAAGCAACCAAAGAGTGCAAGAAAAGATGAAACTAGGAATTAAACTCAACCCTAAACCCGAATTAACAAGAACTTTAAATTTGCCCCAATTACTCAAGAACTAAAAGATAAACAATTATATCGAAGACACATGCTTTGAGTGCAAGAAAGTAAATCTTGAAAAAAAAAGTGTTTCTTGATGCAAGAAAACAATTCTTGATGAGTTTTTTTTTAATGAAGGATGTGTTTTTGAAGAATCTTGAATAATAAAGAAAAGAAATTAAAGAATTTTTAAATGATCAGATTCGTTCTTGATGAATCGTAAATAATAAAGAAACAAAATTAAAGAATTCTTGAACGATCAGATTCGTTCTTTATGAATCTTGAATAATAGAGAATTGAAATTAAAGAATTCTTGAATGATCAGATTTGTTCTTGATGAATTTTGCAAGCAAATCATCTCAAACACACAAAGATTCACAATTTTGATTTTCTTCTTCTTCTTTTTTTACTTCTTTCTTTCTTTCTTTTCTTTCTTTTCTTCTTTTTCTTTCTTTCTTTCTTTTCTTTCTCTTCCTCTTTTTCTTTCTTTCTTTCTTTCTTTCTTTCTTTTCTTTCTTTTCTTCTTTTTCTTTCTTTGTTTCTTTCTTTGTTTCTTTTTTCTTCTTTTTTCTTTCTTTTTCCTTTCTTTCATTCTTTTCTTGATTTTCTTCTTTTTTCCAAATTTTAATGATGAACTAACTATAATAATCAAGAAAAAAAATAAAGATAAAGATTGAATTTAAAACCTAGACTCTGATACCAAAGATGATACGACAACAACCTAGAATCAATGTCTGGATCACCTCCGTTTCAAAACCTAAATTCAATCAATCTAACAAGACCCTTCACCCCCAAAATAACAAGTAATTGGTAACAAAGAGTATAAAGTTTGTAGGAATTGAATTAACTCCACAAGTTAGAACTTACTTGATACGTTAAATCAATCCTTAAGGTAAAACAAGCAAGCATATGAATTCTCTCTTGAAGAATGCTTTCTAATTCTATTAACGTCTTAATCTCATGTTCATGCCTAAAGTAAGGGTTTAAATACCCTTTGTAATATAAACCCTAACAAAGATAACCTAAAAAATCCTAAAGAAAGTCCAAAATATCGAAAAGGCTTTCTTGAAACAAATCTGCTAAAGAACAAATTCCACATGGATTTGGGCTTCAAAACTAATTAAATTGACTTGTCCTAGTCCAAATAGGATAAGGAAACAACAAAAATAGAAGACTAAGTGTCTGTTTGGTTCAGCTTTTGGAGACTCTAAAAGCACTTTTTTTCACCGCAAAAGCTGTTTTCAGGAAAAAAATGGGTGTTTGGCCTCAAACTTCAAAAGCACTTTTTAAGTAGAAATAGCTTTTGAAAAAGCTAAAATACAGCTTTTTCAGGAAGCTGTTTTTTATGTTATAGAAATAAAATATTTTTAAATATAAATCAAATAGAATAGAATAATATTTAATATAATAAATTTTATTAAATAATTAATAATAATATTTTTATATAATTAATAATAAATTTTATATAATTAATAATGAAATAATAAAATTTTTATTAATGAAAAATATATAATATATAAAAAATGGATTCTTTAATTGTTTAATGTTTTCTTTACTTACGTAAATAAAACTTGAAATAGCGTTTGTTCTCCTCTTGACAAAATCAGTCGTTGACTCTGTTTTGTTTCTTCTGCTCATCTAACCCTCTTATCTTTTCAGGTTGGTTCTTCTTTTTATTTTTATTTGTCTCCTAAAATTTTATTTTTCTCTATTGAAGGCAGACGTCGAACGTTTGTTTTCAACGCAAACATCGAATGTTTGCATTAAAAACGCAGGCGTCGACACGCAGACCTTCATCTACGTTTTTAACGCAGACGTCGACGTCTGCGCGCAGACCTTCATCTGCGTATTTTTGAACACAGACGTTCTACGTCTGTGTTGTTAACACAGACGTTCGACTGTTCAGAAACACGCAGACCTTAGACCTGTCTCCTTACTTTCTTTTTTAGAACGAAAAAGCTTGTTGGCAATTTTTGCTTTAATTAGCTTGTAATTGAGTAATAGTCCACAAACATACATAATTAGATGAATGTTAGAATTACTCATCAACAGTACATGGATGTTGTTAAACCACAAGACTCTTCCATCGATTTTGCTTAAGAATTTGTAATAAAGTTAAATGCTTAAGAATTTGTAATATTATTTAACTTTTTTACATGTTTTCATATTTATTTTCATATTAATTTTATTTTCTATAAAAAATGAGACATGTCTTTAAATTATTTCTTATAAGATGATTATAAAAATTTCCTACAATATAATACTTGACATATTGTTTAATATACTTTAAAATTATTTAGCATAAATAATTTTATTATAAAATAAAATATAGTTAAAATTAATAAAAGTGTTTTTTATTTTTATGTTGCCAAACAGTCTACTGAATGAAGCTCTTTTCAAAAAGCTATTTTTTTAATTGACAGCCAAACAGTCAACTGGCTTTTAAAAAAAGCTCTTCTTAGAAAAACTCTACTGACAAAAGCTCTACTGATAAAAGCTCTACTGATAAAAGCTTAACCAAATAGGCCCTAACTTAAGAGGGGAGAATTAGGCTTTTAAACTAGGCCCACAAGCTTGGTTCCTTAAAATAAAACATGCATATGACTTTTTAATGAAGCACATGCACACCTAATGCAAATCAACCCACAAAAAAGCCTAAAAGAACTCCACATGCCCTTTACAAGATAAAATAAGCCCAAGCCCATTGATTAGACTTATGCTTGTGAAAATTGGCTAAATGTTAGCCCCCTTAGTTTGATGCCTCCAATGTGCACACACACTTAAGCGTCTTCCTAAACTCTTCACCAAGCTTAATCAATAAAACTTCTTGAAGTTCTTGTGAAACAAAAGCTTGTGCATAAATATGAAATTGTGCTTTGAGCTTGTTGGAGCGTGACCTTGTAATTGGACCCATTGGCATCCTCAAGTCTTCATTGTCTTGGTGAGTTGCATCAGATTAGAGTAATCATTCCGTATAGTAGTGAGGGATGTTATTTCGAATAAAATAGTGGAAGTAACCAAATACATGATTAGTACTGATCTTATTTGGTAGTCAAGACATATAGCCAATGCTCTCTTTTCTTACATTTATATGCTATTATAAGTAAAAATTATCTTTATTTAGTATAGTTGATACTAATTCATTAATGAATCATTTTTTTGGACATAGGTTATGTTTGAGAAGAGTTCTTAAAGTTAAATAAAAAAGTTGTATGTCTACTATGTAATTTTGTTATAGTCCATGTTGAGGATTTGGTGATAGTTTTAGAGATATGTTAATATCATATAGATGATAAAATGTGATAACATTTGTAGTTGAATGATGTCTTATAAGCTTCAATATCATCATATAAGATGTATGTCAAAACGGTGATAGTAGGATGCAAGAGATTGTATAGAGTAGAGCTAAAAGGTATAACATCTTGATGGAATTATTCCATTTAATTTAGCTACAAAAAGCATAAACATGGACTGCAAATGAAGCCATTTGCTATAGTATAATAATAATTGTCATTAGAATAAAAATATTTACATAAGTGTTCTTACCTATATGAAATATGATAGAGATCATAGACATTTGTAATTGATCTAAGTTTATGCAAATAGATTGTATATGTTGGATAGGAGACTTATGTTTGATATAAGTGGCAAAAATACAAAGTTGGATAACTAAGACAATCTTTTCATGCCATGCTGGCTAAATTAACATGATGAGAATTATAAAGTTACATATATATACTAAATGTTATATATGTGATGTATGGATGTAATAATAATTCATAAAAGATGACACTTATATTTTATTATATTATTAATGCCTTTATATGATATATTCATATGTATTAAATGAAATATTGATTTAACATTATGAAAAGTTTAAAATGTTTAATGTAAGTATAAATTAACCAATGAGAATTTTGAAACACTTCAAAGAGATCAATGTGGTGAGAATTATATTTTCAATTATCTATAGGAATGAGATTCATTAGTGAATATCTCCATAACTAAATTTTATAATGGTATGGATTTGTGTAAGGAGAAAATGCAATATGACATATTGTATAATGTAATATTTATTTCTTCTATAGTTATCTTTAGTATTGAAACTTACCTTCGATAGTTCCAATTAACTCAATTAGCAAGATTTCATATTAGATATGAAATGTCAAGACTTTGAAAGAGTCAAAGTTAATGATTTTGGGTTGTGATGTTAGTTAAAGCATCTATTATCCAATAAGTTTATAACTAAATTGGATAATAGATCCAAAATATGGATATAATCTTACTTCTACTGAACAAATTGTTTGTTTCAATACAAATTTATGGGAGAATGATTCTCAAAATAAGTATTAGGAGTAAGATAAAATTTAAAAGGTTAAAATCTCAAAACTATACATCTAATTACAAAAAATGTCTTTGTTGATACATTTGATATATAATGATAAGGTTATGGGACGTAAAAGATACACTTTATGATGAATTCAAAGTGTTTATTTTAGAGATGATGAATTTATCATATTTGCAAGAAGATTAATAGGAGTAGAGATTGTCTTCTTCATGGAAGTATATAAAGACATACCGCTTATATAGAAAAAATTCATATTTTAATTATTAAATATATGATAGTTCAACAACAACTCGATAAGAAGTGGAAAGATAATAGATTAATTTTAGAAATTAGATCTATAGAGAGAGATATGGAAGTTGTTTCCATATTTTAGTCTAAGTATATGGATAATGTACTAAAATTGTTTAGTATTTGAGATATCTCAAACTTGTATAGTATCAAAGATGTTCATTATTCTATACATGAATTGATATTTGAGTTCAAGGTTATAAGGATACTAAGTTTAGAAGTAAATCTTAATTAATGTATATTTTACTTAGAATAATAATATTTTAAGATTAGGAGGGTTCCAATGTAGTATTAATTGCTAATCAAGTTGTAATATTTTTCATTTTGTGGAAATGAATATTTCAATCAAGAAATGCTTTAATAAACTTAGTACAGTTTCTTACATTGTTCAGACAGTAATGTAGTATAGAACATCAGAGTCATTGAGCATGCAATAGGAGCTAATGTCTCATCAAAGCTCCAAGTATGTATTTAGGAAGTTTTTCTTAATTGTGATGATAGTTGAGATGGAAATTGTAAGATTTAAATAAGTACTCACTATATAGAACCTTACAGAATTCTCCTATTAAATTGTTGTCTTGGCAGTAACATGATCATCATATAAAGATATAGTACAAGATACTTAAACAATTAGCTTATTGCAAATAAGAGATTGTTTTATTATACCTTAAAGTCAATCGATCGATTGCATTTATTGACAAAATAATTTAAAGACATTATTTATCTTATACATATTTAAATGTATATGAAAAATTCCATGAGATAAATATATGTTGCAAATTAAATTATGATAAGATCACATTGATGAGACTTATATTGCATTTATATATTATCCCTAAATTTTTCTATCGAGACTAAACATCAATAGAACATAAAAGACCAGCATATATTAAGTTTTTCCTTATAAAGAAGTAATGGATCTCACATACTCAATTATAAAGATACTGAAACAAACGTGTGGGTGCTTATGAGAACAATTTCGCTAATTTGATCCCATATCAAAATCCAATTGGAGCATTACTTATATATTTATAGAAATTTTCATTGTAATAATTATATATGTGATCCTATGACTTAAGATCTTCAAGATGGATTTGATCATAAAGTTTGAGAAATTTTATGATTAATTATGAGATAGTTAATAAATAATGATCAATATTAGATATTATATCTTATTTGGCATAATTGGTATTTAATTAAAATTAATTGTAATTCTAATTAAAGTTTAACTAAAATTAGATTTTTAATTTTAATTAAATTACTAGAATGTCTAAATTATATTATAAATAGGCTTAGCTTCTAAGGGAGCTAGCACTCCTTGCCTAACTCTTTTTATAATAGTTGTAAAATTGTCTCAATATGTTTTGTGGATACTATTAAAGGCTAAGCACTTATGTAGCTATAATGGTTGAGACGAATTGATTTTAGAAATGATTTGAAGATGCGACAAGAATACAATTAAGTTTCATAAGGTACATGTTATGATTCATGCTTTATTATATTTTATGTGTAAATCTTATTATAGATTTAAATGATCTTGACTTTTAGAAAATCATACAAAAATTTTCATGATTATTTTGCTATGTGTAGGATTGGATCCTATCTCGATTTTCCAATAATATATTCCAGTCATTTTCGTAGAAATTTGCAATTAAAGAAGAATACATGTTATGAATATTTGAATGGAAATAGATGTTTATCATGAAATATATCCCTATAATTGCTGTTATCATTTTTCCATTTATAAAGAAAATTTTGAACCCTTTTTGAATTAAATTTGGTTATAGAATAGGAAACTTAAGCAGTAATTTTGAACTTTGACTCTAATTACCTGTAACATCAACTTAAATAAGGTTATGTTGGTTGTATAGTTATTTTGTTAGAGAGGAAAATTTTTAGGGCAGTGGATATTTGAGTTAATTTTTAATTATTTCAATTGATATGCACAAAACATAGTGGCATTTTGTTTTCTCAATTTATATTCCTCAATTCATATTATTTTTTATCGAAATGACTAGCTCCAACACTTTTGAGTAAATTGGCTCCATTCTTTGTGTTGCTTAGGGTAAATTTATGTTATTGGTTAAATATAAGAAACTAAGATTGGACAAGTAGAAGGAATATCAATTGAGTGCTAAACTCATAATATTTAGGAAATATGGTTGATTTTAGACTATTAGAATATTAAGTTTTAGTTTTGGATTTTATCTTTGAATTTTGAAATTTTAGATTAGGTATAGTAGTAGCTTTTAGGATTTGATTTCTATAAATTTAGGATAAGATTTTAGAGTTTAGTATAGCTAGAATGTAGGGTTGGTATAGTTATAATTTCGAGTTTGGTTACTATAATTTTAAGAATAGAATTGATGGAATTTAATGAAGAAGACAAATAAGAGAGGGTGAGAAACTAGGAATCACACCTAAAGTCTAAAAATCATGATTAGAAGAAAACATCACACCTTCTAATTGCAAAATTCACATTTGTAAAAAAAGTTTTAGAATATGTTCTTATTGAAGGGCTGAATACATATATTTATAGAAAACTTTTAGAACCCTTATTCTAACGGGAAAATGTTCTTATATCATATTCTAATAAAATTTATATAAGTTTAATTCCTAAACAACATAGGATAACATATCTAAAACTAGAATAATATAGTTATTTACTACTACTTCTTATCTAATAGGAATCATAATATAATATAAATTCCAACCCTTATTTTCTTTATTGTCAACTCAATTCCCATCCTCCATACTAATAAATTAAGGCTTATGATTGATTAAAAATTTCCTCTTTTATTTCTTCTAGAAAAATTTAAGCTATTTTTATCAATTCTTCCTAGCTTGTCTGAAGTCATCCTTGACATAGAATGTAACAAATACTAATAACATAAATTTGGATTCAACTTCTGAAATTGAGATTCTAAAATTCAAGTACTGTTTGAAATTAGTCTCCCTTTTCACTTGATAAAAAATTGTTGATATCCTCCATCTTTTATGGTTAAACTTTGTCCATTGAGAACATCGTTTATCTCCTCTTTAAGGTGTGGCTAGATTTCTTATAGTTACAACAGGGGATTGCATACTTGTCCATCATAAATAGTTAAGCCCGCAATGTTAAAGATAGGACTAATTCCTATGTCACGTGGTGATTCTAAAACATAAGCATTAACAATTATCTTCTTGAGGATCTTATAAGGTCTAACACTTCATGAATGAAATTTGTTATATTTTATTTTTATAAAACACTCTGGATGAATCCTAACCATCACCATATCCCCTTCAGGATTTATGGCTACATAAAGTATTGAAGGGAGTTCTAGATCTAGTCCAAGATGAACTATTATGGGGGGTTTTAGTTTAATGTGCTTATTAGCGTCTGACCCTGAGATGTGGATCATCCCAGACATCATATTTTTTTTGAAAGTAGGCCCTCAGTAACGTGAATAAAGACTCCTTATTTTGACATAAAAGCATCCCTTTCTATGTCTTATGATACAACCCTATAAGGGTTTGCTCATTCTTTTTGCATAAACTCTCGTGAGGGTTTCTCGCAGTTTCAGTAGTTCTTCTGCTTCCAGGACAAATTCTTATTCCTAATTATCAAGAGCAAAATCATACGAAAAGAAAAAGGGGGATACAAATTGGAAGTCCTAGCTATTCTGAGCATGATAGTAGGGAATCTCATTACTATTACTCCAACAAGCATGAAATGTATGCTTGCATATTCGTCCATAAGTCAAATCCTAAAAGATCTCGATTCAAGATAAATTCATGAGGAAGTGGTTTCTCTTTAGGATCTACTCTAACATTTAGAAATTGATTAATTGGTAACATAAATAACTTTAAATACAAGAAGTAGAGTAGTTGGTTTGGTCTGAGTGGAGAGAAAAAATTGAACTTGAAGAATGGTATAATATTACTTAAAGTTTAGGAATCCAATAATATAAAAAAAATGTTCTCCCTTTTAAAAAATAAAGGCATCCCTACCTATTAGGGATACTAGAACGAATCACACTTTTTCCACTAACTATACCTGCTATGATGCTCTTTATCATCCTAGCGTTGAGCTATTTTTTCGTAGGACCTTCCCTACTGTTGGACCCCGTCGTCAAGGCCCAACATTCGGACCACACAAGCACACATAAGCATAGAAGACCCATAACTCACCACAATAGGGGAAACTTGCAATAGAAAAGTTGGATAGGATTTTTAAGAAAATATGTTCCTTATGATCTCACGATACCAACGCCACTGAAAACGCTCAATTCGGATTAGAAATGAAGAAGTTATGGTTAAAATACTATTTCAAAGAAAACAGTCAAAATTGAGCACTACCGACTTCAGGTCAGAATTTGAAAATCGTAAAGGCTTAATTGTTAGTCGACTCCTTCATAAAACTTGTAGGTTTATGTCTCTAGTTTAATTTAAAAAAAGAATCGCCTCGATCGGAGCTCTGTAGCTTAAGATATTTCAAAATTAGTAAAATATATTCAGACTTGATCAGCCGACTTCCCACTTTGTTTCAAACCAGCTTTTTCAATATAAAATAAAAACTGATAAATCAAGTATGGAAAGATAGAAAAATCACTTAGAAATCCATCGCTTCAAAAATCAGCATAATCGGAGGTCTACATAGCAAGTTATGACCAAAAGAAGGGAGAGGGATCGGTCGGCCAGAAATCGACCCCAATCGCTCGCGAGAGGTCGGCATGCCGAGCTCTTGGCGGCTCGCCCGCGAGCGCCTGGGCGAACTGCCCTACAGTCCGACTTATCTGACTTCTAACCCTCATAACGTTTGACTCCGAGCTCTAAATCAAACACGGTCAGAAGCGTTGGAAAGCTAGAAAAAAAATATAGTTTTCAAGCAGGACTCACCAGCAAATTCGGACTCTAAAGAAATCAAAAGTTCTCACTAAGGCAGATCGACTAGCTCTTCACCAACAGTACCAGAACTTGCGACCAACATAACTTTTGACCCAGAACTCCAAATTTAACAAACTTAGTGTCTATGGAAAGGTAAAAGAATTATCTACAACTTTCATGAAGATCACCGACCTATATTCCAACTCATCAAAAGTGGACTCGAAGATTCAGCCTAAGATCTGTCAATTTGACAGCACCTGCATTTAATTCTAATGACTCACACCTACCAATTTAACACATCATGAATAACTCATAAAACCTCCTGGGAGAGCTCTACAGCTCGCCTAACACCATCAAGGAGTCATAATAATCCCAGATGACCTATATCAACCCAGAAACTGCAGAAAACACAACATACCCAAAAATTACCACATTAGTGCATCAACCCAGAAATTTTAGCACTACATCCCACTTCAACAAACTCACATGAAGAGAGTACTAAAGCTCTCCTTCTCTTTCCAAATCATAACAAAGTTCAAGCATGGCTTTAATTACATATCAGATATCCATTAATGTACCAAGTACGTAATACAAAATATGTGAGATGCTCCATGTTTGATATGCTTATAAGCTAGTTACTAACTTAATACAAAAGTGGCTAAATTTCTTGGAGTGATGCCCGATGCCTTGCAAGGTTCAACTCTCAACTTGAATTTGCACCTGAGGAGGGAGAATGAGGTGAGCTAACACGGCTCAGTGGCTAACAAGTTTATAGCCGTCGGGTAATGAGCCACACAACAAATCATTACCAATCCGAAACAATAGCAATTTGTCATATAAAGCTCAAATAATCCAAAATCATCACATAAGCATAACATGAGAGTTCATATCAATCAAACACATATTATGCATCATAAACACAAATAAATGATGGAATGCACACATTTGGCTCGAGAGTTCCATAAATACGACGAAAACTGAAGTTTACCGTAAACACGACGAGTCCATTTTCAAATCTAGTGGGCCACAAGCGGGCTGCCGGGAGAAGGAAAAAGGGGGTCAACGTGCACGTGACTTATCGAAGTAGGTTCTCTCTCGCCCAATCACAACCAATTTATGATCACATATTCAAGCACAAGACTAGCATTTTATGCTTCTTTCATTCTTTCGAATCATCATAGTTTCACACTGTACTTTCAAATAAAAGGAAATACACTTTCAATATGCACATAATTATCAAAGATAGCACACATAGGACATTTTCCCATTACACAACAACTATAAAAATGTTACCCACCTATCGTCGATATCTGAATTCAAGATTGCCCTTCCTCCTTGTCGTGAGTGGGGTTCTCTTGATTTCCTTCAATCAAAACATACTCCATTCACTATTTATATTCTAAAAGAAAGCATAACATTCATAAAAATCAAGCAAAAAAAAAAGTATACTTTAAACCTAACCTACCCATAAGCCATATATGCTAGAATAACCATAACCTTAGTGAGAAAGTCCCTAAAATCCATAGATCTCACCTTCTCTTCCATTTTTCTTCAATCTCTACACAAACCCTAACTTCCATCTTACACCATTCTTAAACCTAGCTTAAGCAAAGGTAAAACTTACCTCTCACAAGTAGATTTCTTCTCTTTTTCTCCTTCTTTCTTCCTCCCTTCAAGCCTCCTACGACTCTCCCTCTTCTTGGCCAAAAGTTCTCTTTCTTTCTTCCCTCATGATTTTCTTCTCTTCTTTGCTTTTCCTTTCTTTCTCTATGACACTTGCTTCTTCTTCCTTTAATTCATTTAACACTTCCTTTAAAAGCCTCTTCAAAACTACATAGTTTTGATACTCCTTACAACTTACAAGGCTTTGGGCTCTCCTCCTCCTCTCAAGCCCACTACACATCATCCATTAATTTCTAATCCTCCTTCTTCTTATTCACTCATTCCTAAAGCCCATACTTTCCAATATTAGGTCCAAGCCTTCATTTAAAGTCCCAACTTCTAATTTCCAAGCCCAACATAAAAATATCTATATAAACACATAATTAAATCAATTAAGGCAAAATAAAAATAATTAACAAATAAATTCATAAATCAATAAATAATTAATTCAAATAAAAAAAAAATTTTTTGGGGCCTAACAATTCTCCCCTATTCTCCCCTCCTAAAAGAATTTCGTCCACGAAATCCTTACCTGAGTCCATGAAGAGATAAGGGTACTTCTCCCTCATGGCTTCCAAAGGTTCCCAAGTTGCTTCCTCGGTCGAATGGTTCCTCCACAAGACCTTAACCAGTTTCACACTCTTGTTCCGTAACACTTTTTCCTTTGAATCTAAGATTTGCACTGGTTGTTCCTCATAAGTCAAATCCTCTCTCAACTGAACCTCTGAAGGTCGAACTATGTGCGAAGGATCCGATCTGTACCTCCTCAACATCGACACATGGAACACATTGTGAATCTTAGACAACACCAATGGCAAATCTAACTTATAAGCCAAAGGCCCGATCCTCTTAATAATCTCATATGGGCCTATGTACCTCGGGCTAAGCTTGCCCTTCTTGCCAAACCTCAAAACACCTTTCCATGGAGAAGCTCTAAGAAACACCTTCTCACCCACTTCAAACTCCTTCTCTTTCCTATAGGCATCTGTGTAGCTCTTCATCCTATCTTGACCTGTTTTAAGCCTCTGCTTCACTAACTTCACTTTATCCACAGTAACTTGCACTAACTCAAGTCCTACAAGCTTCCTCTCACCTTCCTCATCCCAACATAAAGGAGTCTTGCATCTCCTACCATACAAAGCCTCATAAGGTGCCATCTGAATTCCCGAGTGATAGGAATTGTTGTAAGCAAACTCAATCAAAGGTAAGTGATCATCCCACGAACCTTTGAAATCTAAAGCACAAGCTCTCAACATAGCCTCTAAAGTCCGTATCGTCCTCTCCAATTGTCCATCAGTCTACGGATGGAAAGCTGTACTAAAATGCAGTCTAGTCCCCAGAGCTTCCTGCAAACTTTCCCAAAATATGGAGGTAAACCTAGGATCCCTATCAGAAACTATCGAACTCGGAATCCCGTGAAGTCTGATTACCTCATCCACGTACTTCTTAGCCAAAACATTCAAAGGATCTTTCTGTCTAATTGGCAAGAAGTGTGCTGACTTGGTCAGCCTATCCACAATCACCCAAATAGCGTCATGCTTCTTACTAGTCCTCGATAATCCCATCAAAAAATCCATGGTAATCTTCTCCCATTTCCATTCCGGAATCAGCAAGGGATTAAGCTTGCCCGAAGGTGCTTGGTGTTCAGCTTTAACTTGCTGGCACACTAAACATCTTTTAGCATAATCTGCCACATCTTTCCTCATTCCCTTCTACCAGAAATGCTCTTTCAAATCCCGATACATCTTAGAACTCCCTGGGTGCATTGCATAAGGAGCGTTATGCGCTTTATCAAGGATCTCATCCTTCAGCTCTAACACATCTGGAACACACAATCTGTCATCCATAACCATCAATCCATCTTCCTTTACCTCTACTTCGGAAGGTTTACCATCTTTTATCCCTTCTCTAAGCTTACTCATGTACTCATCCCGTTCCTACAATTTTTTGATGTTCCGCCTCAACACTGGTCTCACTCTGAAATTTGCCAAAATACAGTCAGGCTCAACTTGCCTCAATGTCACGTCAAGTCTGGCTAATTCCTTCAGCAAGAGAAGGTACACTGTCTCGACATGTGCCATAGTGGACTTCCTACTCAATGCATCAGCTACCACATTAGCTTTCCCCGGATGGTAGTCTATCACCAAATCATAATCTTTTAATAACTCCAACCATCGCCCCGCCTCAAATTCACTCTTCGAGTCAACAAGTACTTAAGGCTCTTATGGTCCGTAAATACTCTAGTAGTAACTCCATACAAGTAGTGTCTTCAAATCTTCAATGCGAAAATAATAGCAGCCAACTCCAAATCATGAATAGGGTAGTTCATCTCATAAGGCTTCAATTGCCTCGAAGCATAGGCAATCACTTTCTCTCCTTGCATCAATACACATCCTAAACCCTTCCTGAAAGTGTCACTGTATACAATGTATCCATCCTCACCATAAGGTAATGTCAAAATTGGTGCAATAGTAAGCCTATTCTTTAACTCCTCAAAACTACTCTGGCACTCCTTAGTCCACTCAAACTTCTGATTCTTTCTCGTCAATTTGGAAAGTGGAGCAACTAACAAAGAAAAACCCTCCACGAACCTCCTGTAATATCCAGCTAGTCCCAAGAAACTTCTCACTTCAGCCATATTCTTTGGTACTTCCCATTTAACCACAGCCTCTATCTTTTGTGGATCCACATGCACTCCATGCTCTGAAATCACATGCCTGAGAAATACTACTTCCCTTAACCAAAATTCGCACTTATCGAATTTGGCATACAGCTCATTCTTTCTCAAAGTCTCCAAAGCAACCCTCAAATGATCCTCGTGCTCCTCATCACTCTTAGAATAGACCAATATATCATCAATAAAGACAATGATAAATTGATCTAGGAAAGACTTGAAAACTCTATTCATCAAATCCATAAAGACTGCAGGAGCATTCGTTAACCCGAAAGGCACAACCAAAAACTCAAAGTGGCCATACCTCCTCCTAAAAGCAGTCTTAGACACATCGGTTTCCATAATCCTCAACTGATGGTAACCCGATCTCAAATCTATTTTAGAAAAGACTCTTTCCCCTTGCAATTGATCAAAAAAATCATCTATACGTGGGAGCGGATATCTGTTCTTAATGGTGGCATGATTCAGCTTCCTATAATCCACACACATCTGCAACGACCCATCTTTCTTCTTCACAAAGAGAACCGGAGCTCCCCAAGGCGAAGAGCTCAGCCTAATGTAACCCTTCTCTAAAAGATCCTCCAATTGCTCCTTAAGCTCCTTCAATTCTGCCAGAGCCATTCGGTAAGGCGAAATTGAAATCAGTGTAGTACCTGGAAGAGGCTCAACGGGAAACTCAATTTCCCTCGAAGGAGGTAGTTCTGGCAATTCCTCGGGAAAGACGTCCGGGAATTCCCTAACTACAGGAATATCCTCCAACCTCCCTCTATCTGCCTCCGTGTCTAACACATAGGCCAAATACGCTTCACACCCCTTACTCATTAATCTCTCTGCTGACATAGCTAAAACAATCCGAGGCGGACTGACTCTTCTATCTCCCACAAATACCACTTTTCTGTCATTCTCTGACTCGAATTTCACTGTCTTTTCCTTGCAATCTAAGTTGGCATGATACTTCTCTAAAGTATCCATACCTAGGATCACATCCAATCCTCCCATCTTCAAAGGCATCAAATCCACCACAAACTTCCCTCCACTAATATCTATCTCACAGTCTCTATACACTTGACTGATAATAATAAACTGGTCGATCGGAGTACTCACCATTAGCGGAGTATCCAATGGGCTCAAGACTCTACCACATACAGTTCTACCCGACGACACAAAAGAGTGGGTAAAACTCGGATCAATCAAAGCAAGAATATCAACATCAAACAGTTTAATCATACCCGTTACCACTTCTAGAGCGGTCTCTGCCTCCTCTCGAGTCATAGCAAACACTCTAGCTGGTGCTTGCCCCCTGGATCTGTCTGGAGGATAAGCTCTCTTAGGTACACCAGAGCTACCCACTTCAGTCACAGTTTTCTGTCCCACTGTCTTTGTCCTCCTTGAAGCTTGCATCTGTGACCCCTCTCTTCTGTCCGGCTTAGGACAAAATTTGGCTATGTGTCCTTTCTGTCCACAATTGAAGCATGCTCCTGAAAATCTGTGACATTCCCCTCTATGGAGGTTCCCACAATGCTCACATTTAGGAAGAGGTGGTCTCTCCCCATCTCCTCTTCTACCGCCGCCCACCGTTGAGGCTTGGTGAGACACAGTAGAAGTCCTCATCGGTCTAGGCCGGCTCCCACCGGTGCTCCTCTCCTCAGACATGCAGAAAAGTTCTGCACTTCTCTCGTGAATAAGTACCACCTCCCTCTCGAATCGCTCTCTTCCTTCCTCTTTCTATTAATCGCACTCTTGATGTTTTCAATGTTCTCAACCCTCAGAGCCGCTTCAACCAGCTGTTGAAAATCAGAAAAATTCTACACCACTACCTTCTCTCTGATAGCTAGGTCTAGTCCCGACTCAAACCTGCGACACTTGGCAGCCTCATCAACATCACTCAAGCATACCTCGATAACCGAGTAAACCGACTCATACTCAAGAATATCATCTCCTCTGGGTGAGACTCGAAACTCCTCTCGCTTCACTGAATGTACACCTCAGGCAGATACTTCTTCATGTACACAGTCAGGAAGTCTCCCCATGTCAATCCTACTGGTCTCGTCTGACTCCCTGGCATAGTCTCCCACCAATGCAAGGCATCACCCTGAAGCAGACTGACAGCATAAACCACTTTCTCATCATCCTCGCACTCCATCTGATCCAAGACCCTTTCAATCTTCCTCAACCAAGTCCCAGCTTCCTCAGGATTCGTGGTCCCGTGGAAATCCACCGCTCCATACTTCCTCAGCTTGTCAAACTGTCTTCCCCTCTTAGCTGGGGTCGAACTAGAAGCCTGTGGCATTTGACCCATAGCCTGAACGAATACTTGGGTAAATGCCTGAAACAATCTCGAATCAAGAGCAGGCACTTGCTCAGATTGACTAGCGATCACGAGTCCGAGATCAAGGGCTCACTACTTTGCCCTAGAGGGGCCTCAGCCACTCCCGGGGCTACGGACTCATCCATGCTCTCCTCTCTTAGTGGAGAGTCAGGTGCAATAGAACCTTGCATAACTCCTCGTGTCCTTCTACGAAGTGGCATCATACTCCTTCAATGAAAACATTTACTGATTAGCTACATTTCTTTTTAATCTTAGTTCCTATATTTATGCATGAGATGCATGCCACTTAATGCAAACCATCAATTCATAATGCAAACATTTGATCATATATCACAACAAAAGCCTAGGAGTGAAACCTAAGCTCAGATACCAAACAATGTTGGACCCCGTCACCGAGGCCCAACATTCGGATCACACAAACACACATAAGCATAGAAGACCCATAACTCACCACAATAGGGGAAACTTGCAATAGAAAATTTGGATAGGATTTTTAAGAAAATATGTTCCTTATGCTCTCATGATACCAACACCACTGAAAACACTCAATTCGGATTACAAATGAATAAGTTATGGTTAAAATACTATTTCAAAGAAAACAGTCAAAGCTGAGCACTACTGACTTCAGGTCAGAATTTGAAAATTTTAAAGGCTTAATTGTCAGTCGACTCCTTCATAAAACTTGTAGGTTTATGTCTCTAGTTTAATTTAAAAAAAGAATCTCCTTGATCGGAGCTCTATAGCTCAAGATATTTCAAAATTAGTAAAGTATATTCAGACTTAATCAGCCGACCTCCACACTTTGTTTCAAACCACCTTTTTCAATTTAAAATAAAAACTGATAAATCAAGTGTGGAAAGATATAAAAATCGCTTAAAAATCCATCTCTTCGAAAATCAGCTTAATCGGAGGTCTACATAACAAGTTATGGCCAAACGAAGGAAGAGGGGTCGGTCGGCCGAATCGACCTCAATCGTCAGAAGAGCTCTAAGATGGCGCTTCGCCGCTTCGCCCACGGCGCTGGGTGACCTGCCCTACAGCCCGACCTATCTGACTTCTAACCCTCATAACTTTTGACTCCGAACTCCAAATCAGACACGGTCAGAAGCATTGGAAAGCTAGAAGAATAATATACAGTTTTCAAGAAGGACTCACCAGCAAGTTCGGACTTTAAAGAAATCAAAAGTTCTCACTAAGACAGATCGACTAACTCTTCACCAACAGTACCAGAACTTGCGACCAACATAACTTTTGACCCAAAACTCCAAATTTAACAAACTTAGTGTCTATGGAAAGGTAAAAGAATTATCTACAACTTTCATGCAGATCACCTACCTATATTCCAACTCTATAAGGGTCAAAAGCGGACTCGAAGATTCAGCCTAAGATCTGTCAATTTGACAGCACCTGCATTTAATTCTAACGACTCACACCTACCAATTTAACACATCATGAATAACTCATAAAACCTCCTGGGAGAGCTCTACATCTCGCCTAACACCATCAAGGAGTCATAATAATCCCAGATGACCTATATCAACCCAAAAACTGCAGAAAACACAACATACCCAAAAATTACCACATTAGTGCATCAACCCAGAAATTTCAGCACTACATCCCACTTCAACAAACTCACATGAAGAGAGTACTAAAGCTCTCCTTCTCTTTCCAAATCATAACAAAGTTCAAGCATGGCTTTAATTACATATCAGCATATCCATTAACAGTCAAGTATAGAATACAAAATATGTGAGATGCTCCATGTTTGATATGCTTATAAGCTAGTTACTAACTTAATACAAAAGTGGCTAAATTTCTTGGAGTGATGCCCGATGCCTTGCAAGGTTCAGCTCTCAACTTGAATTTGCACCTGAGGATGGAGAATGGGGTGAGCTAACACGGCTCAGTGGCTAACAAGTTTATAACCATCGGGTAATGAGCCACACAACAAATCATTACCAATCCGAAACAATAGCAATATGTCATATAAAGCTCAAATAATCCAAAATCATCACATAAGCATAACATGAGAGTTCATATCAATCAAACACATATTATGCATCATAAACACAAATAAATGATGGAATGCACACATTTGGCTCGAGAGTTCCATAAACACGACAGAAATCGAAGTTTATCGTAAACACGACGTGTCCATTTTCGGATCTCGTGGGCCACAAGCGGGCTGCCGGGAGAAGGCAAAAGGGGGTCAACGTGCATGTGACTTATCGAAGTAGGTTCTCTCTCGCCCAATCACAACCAATTTATGATCACATATTCAAGCACAAGACTAGCATTTTATGCTTCTTTCATTCTTTCGAATCATCATAGTTTCACACTTTACTTTCAAATCGAAGGAAATACACTTTCAATATGCACATAATTATCAAAGATAGGACACATAGGGAATTTGCCCATTACACAACAACTATAAAAATGTTACCCACCTATCGTCGGTATCCGAATTCAAGATTGCCCTTCCTCCTTTTCGTGAGTGGGGTTCTCTTGATTTCCTTCAATCAAAATATACTCCATTCACTATTTATATTCTAAAAGAAAGCATAGCATTCATAAAAATCAAGCAAAAATAAAAGTATACTTTAAACCTAACCTACCCATAAGCCATATATGCTAGAATAACCATAACCTTAGTGAGAAAGCCCCTAAAATCCATAGATCTCACCTTCTCTTCCATTTTTCTTCAATCTCTACACAAACCCTAACTTCCATCTTACACCATTCTTAAACCTAGCTTAAGCAAAGGTAAAACTTACCTCTCACAAGTAGATTTCTTCTTTTTTTCTCCTTCTTTCTTCCTCCCTTCAAGCCTCCTATGACTCTCCCTCTTCTTGGCCGAAAGTTCTCTTTCTTTCTTCCCTCACGATTTTCTTCTCTTCTTTGCTTTTCCTTTCTTTCTCTACGACACTTGCTTCTTCTTCCTTTAATTCATTTAACTCTTCCTTTAAAAGCCTCTTCAAAACTACATAGTTTTGATACTCCTTCGGGGCCCAACAATTCTCCCCTATTCTCCCCTCCTAAAAGAATTTTGTCCTTGAAACCCTTACCTGAGTCCATGAAGAGATAAGGGTACTTCTCCCTCATGGCTTCCAAAGGTTCCCAAGTCGCTTCCTCAGTCGAATGGTTCCTCCACAAGACCTTAAGCAGTTTCACACTCTTGTTCCGTAACACTTTCTCCTTTGAATCTAAGATTTCTACTGGTTGTTCCTCATAAGTCAAATCCTCTCTCAACTGAACCTTTGAAGGTCGAATTATGTGCGAAGGATCCGATCTTTACCTCCTCAACATCGACACATGGAACACATTGTGAATCTTAGACAACTCCAACGGCAAATCTAACTTATAAGCCAAAGGCTCGATCCTCTCAATAATCTCATATGGGCCTATGTACCTCGGGCTAAGCTTGCCCTTCTTGCCAAACCTCAAAACACCTTTCCATGGAGAAGCTCTAAGAAACACCTTCTCACCCACTTCAAACTCCATCTCTTTCCTATGGGCATCTGTGTAGCTCTTCATCCTATCTTGAGCTGCTTTAAGCCTCTGCTTCACTAACTTCACTTTATCCACAGTAACCTGCACTAACTCAGGTCCTACAAGCTTCCTCTCACCTTCCTCATCCCAACATAAAGGAGTCTTGCATCTCCTACCATACAAAGCCTCATAAGGTGCCATCTGAATTCCCGAGTGATAGGAATTGTTGTAAGCAAACTCAATCAAAGGTAAGTGATCATCCCACGAACCTTTGAAATCTAAAGCACAAGCTCTCAACATAGCCTCCAAAGTCCGTATCGTCCTCTCCGATTGTCCATCAGTCTACGGATGGAAAGCTGTACTAAAATGCAATCTAGTCCCCAGAGCCTCCTGCAAAATTTCCCAAAATATGGAGGTAAACCTAGGATCCCTATCATAAACTATCGAACTCGGAATCCCATGAAGTCTGATTACCTCATCCACGTACTTCTTAGCCAAAACATTCAAAGGATCTGCCTGTCTAATTGGCAAGAAGTGTGCTGACTTTGTCAACCTATCCACAATCACCCCAATAGCATCATGCTTCTGACTACTCCTCGGTAATCCCATCAGAAAATCCATGGTAATCTTCTCGCATTTCCATTCCGGAATTGGCAAGGGATTAAGCTTGCCCGAAGGTGCTTGGTGTTCAGCTTTAACTTGCTGACACACTAAACATCTTTTAGCATACTCTGCCACATCTTTCCTCATTCCCTTCCACCAGAAATGCTCTTTCAAATCCCGATACATCTTAGAACTCCCTGGGTGCATTACATAAGGAGCGTTATGCGCTTTATCAAGGATCTCATCCTTCAGCTCTAACACATCTGGAACACACAATCTGTCACCCATAACCATCAATCCATCTTCCTTTACCTCTACTTCGGAAGGTTTACCATCTTTTATCCCTTTTCTAAGCTTACTCAAGTACTCATCCCGTTCCTGCAATTCTTTGATCTTCCCCCTCAACACTGGTCTCACTCTGAAATGACGAAGAATCAAATTATCACTATATTTATTCTTTTTTCTACTTCTTCTTCCAAGTGCAGGAGAACCCTAAGGGGTTGTGGGTTTTTTTCTACCAATTGATGCTCCATTTTATTTTCCCATTGAGTTCAAACCTAAACCTATGCTTGAGAGATAGTTGTCCTAACATTGATAAAGGTTGTATGGATTCTCGAGAAGAGAGGAGTCATGGTGGTCCGGGTAATAGAAAATCAATCCGTATCAGTCAATCCAATTTGTTGAATAAGTAGTATTAATGATATAAAATAAAATATCCCAATTTATCAATTTGAATTGATGAATATGATAATAAGGTATATGATAATGTTTGTGAAAACGTACTTAGTGGTTTCGTTAGGCTAGCTATATACTGTGTATTATCAATAATTTCCACAGAATGTGGTAAGATGATATCTTAAGAAGTTACATATCTAGGACCTTTGACATAAATAAACACGTCATGACCAACCATCAGGAGAAGCAAAAATAACAAATACATTAATCAATAAGATTAAGGAAGTAACAATTAATGCAAAAATTACCAACTAAGTAGCAGTAAAAAATTTGTATCTATTTTTCATAACATTATGTATGGATCAGATATATCATGGTGATTCTTTAGAAAAAATTGTGTCTTCCACAATGGAATCTAATAAGTGAGATTTTGAATAAGTGTTTACATAATCTTCTTCTGACATTTTACCAAGTTCCATGTTAGTCAGATTAGTTAACATTTATATGTTTTGATGCAACAACAAGATATTATTTGTAACAAGTAATTTTTTGGTTGGTTAATTGGTCACAAGCAACGAGTTCTATAAAAATTTTTTCATTTTTAGATTCAAAGGCTTAATCAATTTTGCGGATTTTTTCCTTTTGAATCAGGATATGAAATGAAAAAAAAATTTAGTCAAAATTTGAACCTAATAAAACAAACAATAAACTAAGCATTACGTGCGCAATTTGTGACTTGTTCAGGAAACTTTTTGAGTATGCCTAGCATCTCATTGGAGAACCAATATGAAATATAGTTGAATATAATCTAAACCCAGCTTAATACTCATTTCATTCATTTATTACTATATTGGTTGCAATTGATTGCAACAAAATCTTTCATAATTTTCTTTTGAGTTAGCAACTTGTGCTCTCTTATTCTGACTCCCCCAGAGCCCCCGGTAGCACAGTTGATATAGCGACCAATTCTTTGCTCCTGTGGAGATGGTGTGACAGAAGTTTTGAGAATTCAAGAGATGGTCACGACCCAACAATTTTTATTGGAAGCATTCCTCTAATGAATTCCCTGGGAACTTCTATAGTAAACGAAATATATAGAATTGTGATCAATCACATAAAATAACAAACAAATAATTCACCTTTTTATTAGCAATTAAGTTATTGAAAATTTCGAACAAATTCCTAAATTATAAACTACCCGTTATCCAATAAAGGCCTAAAATTCCTACTAATAAACCAAAACCCCCTACATGATTAGTTACAAACACTTTTTTACAAACATTTGACGCGATAGGTCGTGTGAACCAAATAAATTTAGTGACATTTTCATGTTCCAATTGAACACTTTTCTTTTTCGGTTAGTACATTAGATGGTTTGGTGTTTTGATGATCCTTACTTTATTGATCGTAACTTTTATATTTTGACACAAGGTACTTATTCGATCGAATAAGTGCATTAGATCTTTCATTGGTATCTTTATTACGTTGATTAAAACCTATTTGTTATCATTTATAACCAGGTCTTCACTTACACTCATATTTTCAATAGAACTAAGACTATCTATTGATTTACCTAGCCTATGCCTATATTCTAATTCCACCTTGGATAATATCAAACGAAACTACCATTTTTTCGTAGGGGATTCTTGTCGTTATAACCATAAATGGTATATGACATACTTGTCTCCATATTGATCAAGAATGGGGTCAGAGGGATCAAAAATTGCTAATTCAAAGGCACTCGATGGCCAATATTCGTCTAGGCCAAGGAAACCTTTGCACTCCTCCGTTAGTTAAAACTACAAAAAGTGCAGCTGGTTCAATCAGTAGTTTATGTACCAGTAGAAGATTGTCTTCCGAAACAACCTACAAGGGTTTGCCCGTTCTTTATGCATAAACTCTTGTGAGGGTTTCTCACAGTTTCAATAGAGCTTCCAGTAGTATACAAAATAAACTTTGTAGCTGAATACAACCGCTTCTTTCCTCCACACATGGCAAGAAGTAAATAAATGGGAGCTCATTGATCTAGCACTCTTGCACTGAAGATGAGGGATAAGTGATCTGCCAAAGTTGTGGGATTTAAAAATGCATCGGTAAGGGAGCATTCCACCTTACGAAAATTTGAATTGATAAATTAATTTTTTAATTAGAAATTAATAATTTAATCAAAATTCATAATAAGAGGAAATACTTATTTATCATAATCCAGTGGCTCCTTAAATAAATATAGAGGGAAATGAGATAAATGGTCGATACTACTGGAAGAATTCCTCTCAGGGGAATCTTTAGAATTCCCACTACTTAACTTTCAATTCTCCTCTAAGCATCAACTAAAATGTGAATAACCGATCCTCCTCTCTGTAAAACAAAGGGCATTTTCGTTGGTTATTAAAGGCATCTCGAAAACGTCTGGGAAGAGATTCTATGAAGGGATCTTCTAACCAATCTAAGGGATCAAATGGTTGTTCATATACCTTTATCATTGGAGGCTCAAGCGGAGGCTCGTTTACTTATGTGATCAATCCCTTTACCCTTCATTCCTCGAGAATCAGAAAGATTTTTTTAAAGTTTGAATTTGTATGACTGAATAAAAAATTTATTTCTGGATGTCTTAATTGCTATAATTTGAAGAAATTCCCTAGCTATTAAAATATAGCTATTATAAAAAGAATTAGGTCAGAGAGTAAGTGTAGCGCCCCCTTACCATAGGATATGTACCGGGACACTCGTAGGTCATTCCGATACACACTCTAAGATAAGGGTGCGCTACGAACAACCACTAACACTCCACAAGGCATCAACAATCATAAAGTAGTAATATGAAAACCACTAATTTTTTTGAAACCATAAATTCTCATTTCATAACCTCAAAGCAGTAAATTTACACAACTGATATGTTCTGTACATTCCTCCAAAAGAAAATCAAACAAAAAGCTAGCTAGATCATTCCTCAAAAAGTGCCAACTGACCGATCTGTGTGCCATGACTTCTCTTGCCAACTCAATCTACACGGCAGGAAAAGTCTCTCTGGAGCTATGAGTCTACTCTCTCAATCCTGAAAACTAATTTGCAATTTTGGGTGAGTTTGCGAACTCAGTGAGGAACCATCATCGATGGTTCACCCAATTCATGCATATACACATACATAACACAGATACGCACAATTATCTCACCAAATCACATTTAGTAGTACCACATAATTTTCATAACAATCCAAAGAACCAATTCAAATGCACATGAAATGTGTATGAGACGCTTTTCCAATTTATTACGTTGTTGTGACTGAGCGCATGAAACTGTCCCATTAAGGGCGCATTAAACGGTGAACCATAGGCTCTGAATCACTGTGGGCTCAAGGTCCAATCATGTTGAGCTTTAAGCTCTCGTTGGTCGCCTCGATCATATCGCGATTCATCGATCATGCAATTATGCATGAAGTGCATATGTCCAAATAAAACAACACCAACATCATATCAGATCCCAATTCAACATATACACATAAGTCTCGTATAGGTAATCGCAAGACAATCACATATGACACTTCTATGTCAGAATTCTCCAATCCATCGGACCTTCGGTCCGCAATCCAGGCACAAACAAACACAATTTTCCCACCATTATTCTCCACAGGGTTCTAAGTGCAGAATTATAAACACTTACTAGCCGAGGAACCATCTAAGTTACTCACCTAATAACTTCCGAGCTAATGCCGGGAAGTCTCTGCAACGTCCGTGGGATGACGTTCCAACTGAGCCTCTATAACAATTAAAATAAGTAAACATTACCAACTGAATAGTTAAAAATATCAAACAATGCACATGGAATAAGTAAAACGTGTATAATGCATGTTCATGGCATTCCCGGCCCTAATCCAACATTTTTCCATAAAAAAATCCGTCTAAAAGTTAGAAACCTATTGGCGCTGACGGTGCGCAATTCGGACCTCTATAGGTCCCCAATTAAACAAAACAGTGATTAAATGCTCCGTTACCCGGGGCCACGTCAATTTCCCGTCCAAAAATTCCCAATTTCTCACAAAATGAAATTAAATGTTCTACGAATCCGATGCCTCAAGAATCAGGTCAATCGGACGTCGGACGGAAAAAAAATTGACAAAAGAAACAATTAGGTCACTTAATGCCAAATAATATATATATATATATATATATATATATATATATATATCTGCTGCTTTGCCTCGGGCGAGGAGGCGTGCAAGCGAGGCCGACTCGCCTCACCTCGTCACTAGGGCAAGGCATCGCCCTAGTGACCGGGCCATCCGACCTCGCCTCGCTGGGGCGAGGCGTCGCCCTAGTGATACGGCAAGGTTCAACTTCCTTTCTTTTTTTTTCTATTTCCAAACCGAATTTTCAGTACCCATAACTTTTTGCATACAAATCGGAAAAATACAAACCATAGCTTGTTGGAAAGATCATGAAATGTTCTACCATTCTTATGAAGACCATAAAAATCAATTTCACCCCTAAGGGTGTCAAAAATCCATCCAAACCTACTGCCCACTCAAAACCTATCAAAACAGGGCAGTACATTGCAAATTCAGTAACTACTCATTTCCTTTGTAAAAAATAACACAATAAATATGCTCAGAAAGTTCACAATGTTATCTACAACTTTCATGAACAACTCAAAATCAAATTCACTTGCTAACAATGTCAAACAATTCACCAAAGCATCAATCCTCAGAATTTTCCCAATCTGGACAGTAATTTTCCAACCAGTAATTCTCTTAGCACAAATGTCACAAAAATCATTACCTTATATCCCTGAAAAGATAAGATCACAAACTTCAATTTTCATGAAGAACTCAAACTCCAATTCGATTTCTAACAATGTCAAAACTGTTATGGAAGCTACTGCCATTATCAGCAATTCACAACCTAATGCAGGGTCAGTTTTTGCAAAATCATAACTCCCAACTATGACCTCTAAAACTTACACACCATATATCATTTTCAATTTAATTTCTTCCTCTACAACTTTGTAGAAGATCACTCACACCAATTCAGTCCACAAAAATTGCTAAAATTACTTCCAAGCAGAAAGCTCACAAAATCAACACTTTGACTAGATGTCTCCAAAAAGCATAAAACCAATCAATAGAAATCAATTCATATCTCCCAATATACAACTCTAAAATTAACAAGATCAGTGGCAATGGAAATCTAACTCAATATGCCTCGACTTTCATAGAGACCATTTTTCCTAGTTCCATACCAATTAATTTTGAAAAATCAACAAAGTAATCAGGTCATAACTGCGGGTACTGTTCACAGACAATAAAACAGTAACTTTCCATGCAAAATTTCGCCTTTCTAGCATTACAATTTAACAACACCTATTTCACACAAAGTTGTAGCCAACATCCCAAAGTTTAATTGGGCACAAACTTCACCTCATTTGCATTCCTACACAATTAGTTATGCTAACAACAATACAATCAGTGAAAACCTTAATTTTCCAGATTTGGTGTTAACCTTAATTCTATCATTTCCAATCCCATTTACAAATCTTTAAACATCCACATGAACACAAATCAGTTCTTATACCATTTATACATGTACTAGGGCTAACACACAAAAATTGGCAGCACTTAATTCTTTCTTTCCAAGTAAAATCAATCATCAATAAGCCATCACTAATCAAACTAAAACCACTTCTAACATACTACTTTCAATTAATAATTCAACCTAACCTTATACCCATTAATTCAAACCATATGAGTCATCAATTTAATGCATCAAGAATCATAATAAATATACCAAACCTCCCATTAAATGCTCCTAACTACTATGATTCATAAATTCATATACTTAAGCATCATTAAAAACCTAATTAAACTTACTTACCTAATTAGCCTTTCCACTTCAAAGCACACCAATTTCTCACTTTCTCTACTTTCTTCTAACATCAAACATGTATATCATCATGCCAAAAAGAAAAGAGTGTATGCTTGGCCCTTTTTAGAAGGAACAAAGAGGAAGGGAGAGCTAAACACTAAGAAACCTAAAGAACAACAAATGGAGAAGAAGGGAAGGTGAAGTTTCGGTGGAGGAAGGATTTAAGCAATAACAATGAGGTTTTTTTCCCTTCTTTCCCTTTAAATAACCGAAAAACAATAGCTAGGACTAGACAAATGCAATAAATTCGTTGGACATTTGGCACTTTAATGAAGGAAAGACAAAAATGAATTAAACCCAATTAATTTAGCACTAATCCCATTTAAGCTCTAAACATGACACTAATATAATTCCCACAATTATTTATTCACTACTCTCATGCCATTAGGCAATCCTTTTTAGTACAAAAAGGCTCACTCAGTCAGTCAGTTGGAATTTTTCGATTCGGGCACGAACCCCGAAAAATTCTAGAAAAATTCTCATAAATCCCTAAAAATATAAAACAATTTATGGCGCACTCCAAATAATTTTTCAAATACAATTATCCCATAAATTTCACAAAAGATCCCAATTAGACACTTATGCCGGAAATGTCATGAATGCATGTTTACCATGTGCATGTGCAAAACAATCATCGATTATAGAGGCTATATCTTTGTATGTTCATGCCGAGTTATAATCCAATTCTCTAACCCGTCCCAAATTACCAATAAACCCTTCCTATGGGAGATGGGATGTTACAATTCTCCCCTCCTAATAAAAATTTCGTCCCCGAAATTCTTACCTGGTTGAGCGAACAGGTGAGGATACTGTCTCCTCATATGCTCCTCAGTCTCCCAAGTAGCCTCCTCAGTCGAGTGGTTTCTCCAGAGAACCTTCACTAATGGAATACTCTTATTCCTCAACTGTTTCACCTGTGTCCCGACAATCTGTATCGGCTCCTCTATATAACTCAGATTACTAGAGACCTCAATCTCCTCAGATCGAGGCACCAAGGACTCTCTGCTAGCTCCTACAGATCCCTGGTCAGCTGGTTGATCAATCTGATCACCAAATACGGATGACCTAAAACAAAACAAGAACTCTGATCAGTTTCTGCATTTCTCACAATAATTCAAGCCTAATAATGTACTAGTCCCAACAGATGCCAAACCATGCTCTGATACCACCTAATGTAGCGCCCCCTTACTATAGGATATGTACCGGGACGCCCGTAGGTCATTTCGATATACACCCTACGATAAGGGTGTGCTACGAACAACCACTAACACTCCACATGGCATCAACAATCATAAAGTAGTAATATGAAAGCCACTAATTTTTTTAAAACCATAAATTCTCATTTCATAACCTCAAAGCAGTAAATTTACACAACTGATATGTTCTGTACATTCCTCCAAAAGAAAATCAAACAAAAAGCTAGCTAGGTCATTCCTCAAAAAGTGCCAGCTGACCGACCTGTGTGCCATGACTTCTCTTGCCAACTCAATCTACACGGCAGGAAAAGTCTCTCTGGAGCTATGAGTCTACTCTCTCGGTCCTGAAAAATAATTTGCAATTTTGGGTGAGTTTGTGAACTCAGTGAGGAACCATCATCGATGGTTCACCCAATTCATGCATATACACATACATAACACAGATATGCACAATTATCTCACCAAATCACATTTAGTAGTACCACATAATTTTCATAACAATCCAAAGAACCAATTCAAATGCACATGAAATGTGTATGAGAAGCTTTTCCAATTTATTACGTTGTTGTGACTGAGCGCCTAAAACTGTCCCATTAAGGGCGCATTAAACGGTGAGCCATAGGCTCTGAATCACTGTGGGCTCAAGGCCCAATCACGTTGAGCTTTAAGCTCTCGTTGGCTGCTCTGGTCACAACTGTCAATTACTGATCATGCAATTATGCATGAAGTGCATATGTCCAAATAAAACAACACCAACATCATATCAGATCCCAATTCAACATATACACATAAGTCTCGTACAGGTAATCGCAAGAAAATCACATATGACACTTCTATATCAGAATTCTCCAATCCATCAGACCTTCGGTCCGCAATCCAGGCACAAACAAACACAATTTTCCCACCATTATTCTCCACAGGGTTCTAAGTGCAGAATTATAAACACTTACTAACCGAGGAACCATCTAGGTTACTCACCTAATAACTTCCGAGCTAATGCCGGAAAGTCTCTGCAACGTCCGTGGGATGACATTCCAACTGAGCCTCTATAACATTTAAAATAAGTAAACATTACCAACTGAATAGTTAAAAATATCAAACAATGCACATGGAATAAGTAAAACGTGTATAATGCATGTTCATGGCATTCCCGGCCCTAATTCAACATTTTTCCATAATAAAATCCGTCTAAAAATTAGAAACCTATTGGCGCTGACGGTGCGCAATTCAGACCTCTATAGGTCCCCAATTAAACAAAACAGTGATTAAATGCTCCGTTATCCGGAGCCACGTCAATTTCCAGTCCAAAAATTCCCAATTTTTCACAAAATGAAATTAAATATTCTACGAATCCGATGCCTCAAGAATCAGGTCAATCGGACGTCAAACGGAAAAGAAATTGACAAAAGAAACAATTAGGTCACTTAATGCCAAATAATAAAAAAAATAAAAAATATATATATATCTGGGCCTGCCTCGCTGGGGCGAGGCGTCGCCCTAGCGAGGCCGACTCGCCTCACCTCGTCACTAGGGCTAGGCGTCGCCCTAGTGACCAGGCCATCCGACCTCGCCTCGCTGGGGCGAGGCGTCGCCCTAGTGATGCGGCGAGGTTCAACTTCCTTTCTTATTTTTTCTATTTCCAAACCGAATTTCCAATACCCATAACTTTTTGTATACAAATCGAAAAAATACAAACCATAGCTTGTTGGAAAGATCATGAAAAGTTCTACCATTCTCATGCAGACCATAAAAATCAATTTCACCCCTAAGGGTGTCAAAAATCCATCCAAACCTACTGCCCACTCAAAACCTATCAAAACAGGGAAGTACATTGTAAATTCAGTAACTACTCATTTCCTAAGTCAAAAATAACACAATAAATATGTTCAGAAAGTTCACAATGTTATCTACAACCTTTATGAACAACTCAAAATCAAATTCACTTGCTAACAATGTCAAACAATTCACCAAAGCATCAATCCTCAGAATTTTCCCAATCTGGACAATAATTTTCCAACCAGTAATTCTCTTAGCACAAATGTCACAAAAATCATTACCTTATATCCCTGAAAAGATAAGATCACAAACTTCAATTTTCATGAAGAACTCAAACTCCGATTCGATTTCTAACAATGTCAAAACTGTTATGGAAGCTACTGCCATTATCAGCAATTCACAACCTAATGCAGGGTCAGTTTTTGCAAAATCATAACTCCCAACTATGACCTCTAAAACTTACACACCATATATCATTTTCAAGTCAATTTCTTCCTCTACAACTTTGTAGAAGATCACTCACACCAATTCAGTCCACAAAAATTGCTAAAATTACTCCCAAGCAGAAAGCTCACAAAATCAACACTTTGACTAGATGTCTCCAAAAAGCATAAAACCAATCAATAGAAATCAATTCATATCTCCCAATATACAACTCTAAAATTAACAAGATCAGTGGCAATGGAAAGCTAACTCAATATTCCTCAACTTTCATAGAGACCATTGTTCCTAGTTCCATACCAATTAATTTAGAAAAATCAACAAAGTAATCAGGTCATAACTGCGGGTACAGTTCACAGGCAATAAAACAGTAACTTTCCATGCAAAATTTCGCCTTTCTAGCATTACAATTTAACAACACCTATTTCACACAAAGTTGTAGCCAACATCCCAAAGTTTAATTGGGCACAAACTTCACCTCATTTGCATTCCTACACAATTAGTTATGCTAACAACAATACAATCAGTGAAAACCTTAATTTTCCAGATTTGGTGTTAACCTTAATTCTATCATTTCCAATGCCATTTACAAATCATTAAACATCCACATGAACACAAATCAGTTCTTATACCATTTATACATGTACTAGGGCTAACACACAAAAATTGGCAGCACTTAATTCTTTCTTTCCAAGTAAAATCAATCATCAATAAGCCATCACTAATCAAACTAAAACCACTTCTAACATACTACTTTCAATTAATAATTCAACCTAACCTTATACCCATTAATTCAAACCATATGAGTCATCAATTTAATGCATCAAGAATCATAATAAATATACCAAACCTCCCATTAAATGCTCCTAACTACTATGATTCATAAATTCATATACTTAAGCATCATTAAAACCTAATTAAACTTACTTACCTAATTAGCCTTTCCACTTCAAAGCACACCAATTTCTCACTTTCTACTTTCTTCTAACATCAAACATGTATATCATCATGCCAAAAAGAAAAGAGTGTATGCTTGGCCCTTTTTAGAAGGAACAAAGAGGAAGGGAGAGCTAAACACTAAGAAACCTAAAGAACAACAAATGGAGAAGAAGGGAAGGTGAAGTTTCGGTGGAGGAAGGATTTAAGCAATAACAATGAGGTTTTTTTTCCCTTCTTTCCCTTTAAATAACCGAAAAAAAATAGCTTGGAAAAGACAAATGCAATAAATTCGTTGGACATTTGGCACTTTAATGAAGGAAAGACAAAAATGAATTAAACCTAATTAATTCAGCACTAATCCCATTTAAGCTCTAAACATGACACTAATATAATTCCCACAATTATTTATTCACTACTCTCATGCCATTAGGCAATCCTTTTTAGTACAAAAAGGCTCACTCAGCCAGTCAGTTGGAATTTTCCGGTCCGGGCACGAACCCCGAAAAATTTTAGAAAAATTCTCATAAATCCCTAAAAATGTAAAACAATTTATGGCGCACTCCAAATAATTTTTCAAATACAATTATCTCATAAATTTCACAAAAGATCCCAATTAGACACTTATGCCGGAAATGTCATGAATGCATGTTTACCATGTGCATGTGCAAAACAATCATCAGTTATAGAGGCTATATGCTGTATGTTCATGCCGAGTTATAATCCAATTCTCCTAACCCGTCCCAAATTACCAATAAACCCTTCCTATGGGAGATGGGATGTTACAGTAAGCTAGTTATGCTTTCTACTACCAAAGTTCTTGCAAAGTGAAACTATGCAATACCAAATACGAGATAGATTGTCAAAAGAACAAGCTTTTTTCTAAATAAACCAATTTGTTTGGGACCTTGCAGATCCCCTCTTTTTCCTCCATTTGACACCTACCGTAAAGATAAATAGCTTAATTTAAAAAATGGTAACGATATTCATATAAATATAGAAAATTGCAAGGGGAAGGAAGAAAGTGAGTCGGTATACTAATTCCCTATACTTAAATCAGTCCTTCCTGTGGGATTCAAAAATTTTCATTTTTGGGTGTATTTCGAATCTAATTCTACTTGTGATTCTAATTGTTTATTCAAAAGTACATCTCATTCGTTCCACTTGAAATGTTAGACCCCGAACTTTTCTTAGAAGATTAGAATAATTAAATGAGAGATGTGGATAGATTTATGAGTTGCTATGGTGTTTTGGTGGACACAAAATTTTTTAAATAGAAGGAATCAAGGTGAAAGTTAGCAGTAAAAGGAAAGCAATATTTGTGTAGTAAAGTGATGGAGAATCGGTATATATATGTGTATATTCTGTCATTGGTGTTCATGATTAGTTATGGATTACAAATTGATCTTTATGGAGGACATTGAATTGAAATAAAGTTGAGAGGAAGAATAATGTTTGAGTATGAAAGTTGAAAACGTGGAAAAGTGACAAACCATGAATAGGCTGATTATGAATTTTGGGTTTTGATGATTTCTTTGACTAAATTAGTATATTTTGGAGTAGTATGAATTTATGGTGAATGAGTTGATTGAAATGGAGTAGAAAAACTAGAAATAAAAGTTTGAAATGTTAGTTTTTGAAATAAATTGAACTCTGAAAATTTTGGAAATGAATAGTAGTGGAGACATTTTGGGTAAGGAAATGAGACGCAAGGAAATGAGATGCAAGAAAATGAGACGTAAGAAAATGAGATGCAAGAAATGAGAAGCAAGGAAATAAGACGCAAGGAAATGAGACGCAAGGAAATGCGTAACAAATGAGACACAAGTAAATGAGACGCAAGGAAATGAGACACAAGAAAATTTGACGCAAGAAATGAGACGCAAGGAAATGAGATGTAAGGAAATGAGACGCAAGGAAATGAGACGCAGGGAAATGAGATGCAAGAAAATGAGACGAAAGGAAAGTGAGACGATGGAGAAGTTAGAAGATAGAATTGGTCTTTGAGGTCTTCATAAAAGTTGTAGATATTGAAGTCCTGTTTATATTCATCTAAAGAACACCTGAATATGAGTTCTATACAGAACGTTATGACCATTTTTCCAATTTATCTCATGACATCAGCAATTCGTCTCATGACGTCAGTATCATCTTAGTTTGTCCAGAACATCTTCTAGCCCAAATTTGATCCTCTAGATGATATAATTGGTCTTTAAGGTCTCATAAGAGTTATAGATCTTGAACTCTTTTTTCTATTCATCTAAAGAAAACTTGAATCCGAGTTCTGTACAGAAAGTTATGACCATTTTCCAATTTTTCTCATGACATCATCAATTCGTCTCATGACGTCAGTATCATCTTAGTTTGTTCAAAATATCTTCTAGCCCAAATTTGATCATCTAGATGATAGAATTGGTCTTTAAGGTCTCATAAGAGTTATAAATCTTGAATTCTTTTTTCTATTCATCTAAAGAAAACTTGAATCTGAGTTCTGTACAGAAAGTTATGACCATTTTTCCAATTCGTCTCATGAAGTCAGCATCGTCTCATTTTGGCCAGAACATCTTCTAGCCCAAATTTGATCCTCTAGATGATAGAATTGGTCTTTAAGGTCTCATAAGAGTTGTAGATCTTGAAATCTTTTTTCTATTCATCTAAAGAAAACTTGAATCCGAGTTCTGTATAGAAAGTTAAGACCATTTTTCCAATTCGTCTCATGACATCAACAATTCATCTCATGATGTCAGCATCGTCTCATTTTGGCCAGAACATCTTCTAGGCCAAATTTGATCCTCTAGATGACAGAATTGGTCTTTAAGGTCTCATAAGAGTTAAAGATCTTGAAGTATTTTTCCTATTCATCTAAAGAAAACTTGAATCTGAGTTTTGTACAGAAAGTTATGACCATTTTTCAAATTCATCTCATGACATTAGCAATTCGTCTCATGATGTCAGCATCGTCTCATTTTGGCTAGAACATCTTCTAGCCCAAATTTGATCCTCTAGATGACAGAATTGGTCTTTAAGGTCTTTATAAGAGTTGTATATCTAGAAGTCTTCTTTATATTAATATAAAGAAAACTTGACTTCGATTTCTGTACAGAAAATTATGACCATTTTTCCAATTCATCTCATGGCATCAACGATTCATCTCATGACGTTAGCATCGTTTTAGTTTGGCCAGAACATCTTCTATTCCAAATTTGATCCTCTATATGACAGAATTGGTCTTTAAGGTCTTCATTAGAGTTGTAGATATTGAAGTCCTTTTTCTATTCATCCAAAGAACACTTGAATAAGAGTTTTGTACATAAAGTTATGACCATTTTTCTAATTTGTCTTAAGTTGACTTTCTGTTTCGTCTTAGTTTGACTATAACATATTCTGATCCAAATTTGACCCTTTATATGATAGAATTGTTCTCTAAGGTCTGTATGAGAGTTGTATCTATTGAATTATTTTTTTCAACCATATAAATAAAACCTTAATCCGATATTTGTAGGAAAAGTTATGGTAATTTTCCCAACCTTGTATTGTCTAATGACGTCACTTCGTCTCAAAATGATGTCATATTTTCTATTCTATTTTGGACTCTTCAGATGATCGAATTTGTCTCCAAGGTCTCATGAGAGTTTTAGATCTTGAAGGATTATTGCTAACCATCCAAAGAACAAATCGATCAAAAATTTCTACAAAAAGTTATGCTAACTGTCGCAAGATAGGTTTGATATGATTGAGGACCAAGCCATGTTTGATTCTTTTGGCCATAACTTCTTCTATAGACACCCGAATGACTTGATTCTTTAACCAATGGATTCGTAAGACCTTTCTCTATATCTCTACATAAAATAATAGCTTTTTGAAATGAAGTGAGAAATATTGAGTGGAAAATGTGGGACGGGTACAGTGACTGTACTCTTAAATAGTTTGAACTGGTGTTTTCTATTAAACATATTTTAGTATTTTGAGTATATCTGGATCTATAAAATTTAAAATGAGATGATTTCTGATTTGTGGTAAATTAGAGAAATGGAGAAACAAATGGTATGAAGAACTTGGAATATAATTCAATCTTTAAGATGTTTAAATGTTAGATGGAAGTTGTACATAGTATATTGTTGTGGACAAGTGTAGTCTAAAAATGTTTGAAACGTATCTTTTGAATCACTAAACCAAATTGAATGATTTTGGTGTCTTTAGAAACATAAGACAATAGAGAAGACTCTTCTAGAATAAAGCTGCTATGTCAGAATGCTCAAGGGTGTTTATGGGCAAGACACTTGAGTGTAAAAGACATAAGGCATAAATGGAAGGGCAAATAGGACAATTCTCAATCATTAAGGGCATAACTGGAAGAAGAAGTGTTGTCTTGCTTATAAATGAAGAAGAAAAATGTGAATTGAAAAAAAAAGGAGAAAGAAAAACGAAAATTCTAGAGAAAAGAGAGAGAATGTCATGAAAAAGAGAGAGAAGTACAAATAGACGAAAAGAAAGAGAGAGACAAACTAGGGTTTCAATTTTCCTACCCTATAAGAGAGATTTTGAGGTTATTCAAGAAATGAAAAAGGAAGAGGAAGAGAGGAGCTTCCACTTGAGCTAAGGATCTCTCCACTTGGTGAAGAATCAAGGGACTCAAGGAAGGCAAACAAGGAACAAGAGGAGAGACATTTTTTAGCAAGGCTATAAGCAAGGAAATCAAGGTGGGTTTCATGTTTATAATTGAGAAATGAGTCATAAATGCTTTCTTTCAAATCAAGAAAATAAAATGATTTCAGTTACTTCATAAATGTTGCTTTTATTGCTTTTGAATGATTTGCAAAATTTCTACATGTTTTGGTATTTGAATTTTGTTGATGAATTTCAAAGTAATGATGGAAATGCATTGAAATATTTATGTTATGCCTTGAAAAATGTCGTGACATTTTGTTTGAATGAAAAGAAAGGAAAGAGCATGAAAAACATGGAAGCATTTGATAAAATGATTTGAGCATGATTATGTGCTTCTGATTGGGCGAGAGTGGAACCATTCTGTTCGTCACATGCACGTCGACAAGAGTCTTCTCCTGACTGCCCACTTGTGGCATATGAGCTCCGAAAATGGACTCATTCTGTTCAGGGTGTAAACTTCAGTTTCTCCCTTCTGTTTGCATGGAACCCTCAAGCCATTTGTTTGTGCATTGCATCTTTGCATAGTCATGAATAGTGCAAAATTGAGTTAAGTTTGTGAATTTGTTGAAAATTTGAGAACTATGTGCTTTATAAATTTTCTATGACAATTGACATACTTCATTGATTTTTCCTATTCCTTATTACAAACATGTTACCCACGAGCTGTAAAGCTCACCCCCTCTCTGTCCCCTCTTCAGAAAATAGTTAAGAAGATCGAGTAATCAAGAATATATGGACGTTACTTCAAATTCGACATATCTTGGAGTTTGAGTCATCTGTGTAAAATATAAGAAACTGTAGTGCGTGTAACTTTGAAAGTTGAGATTTTGGATCATGTTGCAAAATTTTGTATTATGTGTTTTTGGATTATGATGGAATGTGGCTCAAAAAGCCATTATAGCTTTGTAAAACCCTATTGTTTTGAGGGTTTTGAATTGTAAATGATGATGATTATCTATATGTAATCTATTAATGAGTATGACGAAGTAAAGATATAAGAGTCTAAAGATTTTTCAGCAAGAGTTGGTCTTCACATTCGGAGTTAGGATCCAACATTAATGAGTTTGTTTTGATGTTTGATCGTTATGGGCACGCAACCCTTGTGGGATGACGCTTAATAAGGGTTTTGGAACCCTACAAGATTATACACTCAAGTTGTATGATATCTGCAAAGTAGGTTGGGTTCCGAAACTGGGATCCAACACGAAACATATCGATTTTACAACATATAGACATATATATTCTTTATATGGTATGGATCCTTTTGGCAACATTTAGAGTCGAAAAGAATAGTTACAAGAGGTTTTTCAAAATAGAAGAGATAAAATCTATCAACATTTCTAACTTCGAATTTCTATTCCGTACATTGAGCTTTTTGAAATAAATAAAGAGAAAAAAATCGACATTTTTTAAATAGAAATTGGTATCTTTATTACATCTTTCGCCATTTGAGGCGTTAATTTACCAACTAAAATGTACAACTATAATGGAATTTTTAAAATATTATTGAGAAGTAATTTGTATGGAATTCATAACAACGTCTAAAGATACTAAAGAAACAAGAACAAAAACTACCAATTAAATTGTCAAGTATCAAATATTTAGTTATTGAAATCTGATTATGAGTTATTAAATAATAAAATGAAGAAAAATTTTCAATTGGAAAGGCTACTCCTAAGGGGCCAAATGAATTCCTAATTGTTGTTACAGGTCTCTTGAATCTTCTATTTACCTATTTTGTTTTTCCTTGATTTAGTATTATTTTTATTTGCATGGAATACAATGGAATAAGGTTGCATTGTTCTTTTATCCTCTAAAAAAGAAAATAGTGAATGAATTGATTGTAAATTATGAGATTTTATTGATATTGTATTTGAAGTAGTTGTTCGAATTCCTTATGATATGCAATTGAAACAAGTTCTTGCTAATGGTAAAAAAGGGGCTTTAAATATAGGGGTTGTTCTTATTTTACCCAAGGGGTTTGAATTAGCCCCCTACCTTCATTGAATTCCACCAATCAATGAATTAGTATATTCTTTATAAGATAAGTAGTTGTTCGTTATCTTTTGTTGTACCTCATCAAAGATGTCCATCAAATGCTGTGAAAACCTTCATGTTCAATATTGATTTGTGTTGTTTGTGGTAAATAAACTAGATCAATGGGCAACCTTTGTTGAACTCTCTAATTTATCTCAAAAGGACTCTTACCAGTAGACATATATAGAATTGTTGTATGTAAATTCTATTATAGAAAGAATTAAGTCCTAATTCTTCATATTGTCTTCAACCAATCGTCTTAACAAATCTCTTAAGCTTTTATTCACCACCTTTATTTTTCGATCAATTTAGGGATGGAAATAACTTAAAACAGGTAGTGGTGTGTATATTTACAATTTTGTTTATTTCTTTTAACTAATAGACATGTTCGACATTACTGTATGACCTTAGACATGCCCCACTTTAAAGAGGGCCAATAAAAGCTATCTTTAACCATTGCTATGGTTTTATCTCTTCGAAATCATATACTCCTATATAGAAGAATTGGGTAAACAAATTTGATTTCCTTTAAAAAGAAATCATTATGGATCACAAAAGGAAACTGATGGTCTTTTTAACTAGTTGCAATTTTTAAATAGATTATCCCAAAATCTTGATCTGAAATATATTCTTTTTTTTATTTTATCATATCGCATTAACATTTACTGCCAAATTGTTAAGAAAATAGCTCTATCTACTTAATGCATTTGTTGCCTTATTGTTAACTTATATTTGATGTTTAGTAATAAAGTTAAATTGCACTAAAAATTCACTCCATAAGGTGACCTTTTATTCAAGTTCTTCTGAGACTTGAAGTGTTTAAGAGATTCATGATCCAAATATAGAATAAACTCCTTGTATAAGGGATAATTATGTTAATTGTGAAGAGAATGTACCATTGCATAAGATTCCTTATCATAAGTCGAATATTGTTACTTGTCTTCACTTAGCTTCTCACTAAAGTAAGCAATTATGTCTCCCTTTTGGCTAAGTATGCCTCAAATTCCCATATGAGAGTATCATAAGAAACTTCAAATGCCTTAAAAATACTAAGAAGTTGTAAAATAGAAGATTCAATCATCTTTTTCTTAATTTTTTCAAAAGCTTTATTGATTGCCTTTCACGAAAAAATGTCCTTTTTTCTTTCAACTAGTAATGGTGCCATCATAATGCTAAAGTTAAGAAAAAATTGCCTATAGAATGTTGCTAGGCTATGGAAACTTTGTGTCTCATGCACATCCTTTAGAAAAGGTCAATCATAAATGACCTTATTTTTCTCAACTTCCATCGCCACTCCATAATAGAGTATAATAAAACTAAAAAAATACAACACTTGGTTGCATGAAAGAATACTCTTTAAGTTGATATAAAGCTTCTCTTGCCTCAAAAACCTCAAGACTAGTTGTAAATGTAATAGTTGGTCTTCCTTAGTTTTATTGTATATTAATATATCAACAAAATATATGGCAAAAAATTTGCCCATAAATTGTCGAATCACTTGATACATCACTCTCATAAAAGTACTATATGCTTTTAAGAGTCTAAATGGAATCAATAAACCTTTATAAATTCCCTCTTTAATTTTAAAATATGTTCTCCATTCATCTCCAAGTCTTATTCTAATTTGATGATACCCACTTCATAAGTCTATCTTGGTAATGATAGTAGTTCCAGTCAACAAACCTAACATATTATCACGGAATATATTGGAAGCATATACCTTATTGTAATCTTGTTTATCACCTAACAATCAATGTATATTCCCTAACTTATATTTTTTTTAGGAGTCAATAATGTTGAAACTCCACACGAACTAAGACTTCCTTGAATAAATCCTTTTTAGTAATGCCTCTATTTTTCTCTTTGGATCTTCATTATCAGTTGGATCTAGGCAATAAGCTAGAAGATTTGGTAAAAAGATTAGGTACCAAGTCAACCCTATGTTGAATATCTTATAAAAGATGTAGTTCACTAAGCAAACCATTTGGTATAAGATCTTAAAAATTAGCTAGTAGTTCACCACTTCTTTTGGTAAGGTAAGGAATGTTTCAAGTGTTGTTTTTATTACTTCCTTTATTACCATTGCAAACATAATTCCCTTTTTTTTATTGACAATGTCATATTCTCTCCCCTTAAGGAAATTAGGACACTTTTTCTTAGAATTTATGGCTATCTTGTTACTTCCCATTTGTTTTTTTACCTTGTTTACCTTTATAGCCTTCAAAATTATATTCTTTCCATCAAATATAATCCAATAGGTGTTAGCTTTTTTGAAGTGATGCACATCTCAATCATAAAGTCATAGTCAGCCAATTAAAATATGAGATTTTTTCATAAGAATAATATCAAAGCAAATAGAGTCTTCATATATTCCTAATTTGAAAGATGCCTAGCATCTTTGAGCAACTAGTATAACACTATTATCTACCCAAGCAATTTATAGGATGTGAATGTTTCTTCATTATAAATTCAATCGCTTCACCCTAATACCACATTCATACTACTTCGACCATCAATGATAAGCTTACATACTTTATCTCTACATCTAACTTAAGTAAAAAAAATTAGTAATACAAAGTCATTATTTTTGTTCTTATATGTCTCAGTACATTAAGATTTGTAAGACTAGCTAGTTCACTACTAGAGTCTCCTTTCAACCCCTCTCCAGCTTCTTGTTTAAAAACATATTAATCAGATTATTTTCCATCTTCTTCTCCCATCATACGCAAACCTATATTGGTATATTCATAAACAAAGTGGCCCCTAATATTGCATCAAAAACATCTCTTGTCACTATTTCCTCCTTTTGTCCTATTTTCAGTTATGACTTCTCCTTTATGTTCACTTTATTGAAAAGTTATTTTTTTGTGATCCAAATTTTGATAAATTATGTGTGGTTTAAAATTTTTCACCATCGTAATTTTTTTCATGCCAAACTCCCTAACTTTACTTTGAAAATTTTTAGTTACTTATTATCCTAAGTATTGTTTCACTTTCAAATTAAGTGATATTCATCTTCAAGAGTTTACATATTTGGCATTAATAGGTCCTTACAAATTTTTGCGTTTAAACCATTTTTGTAGTGAGATATAAGCTATCATTTCAACTCCACTTTTTTAGATTAGGTAAAAAGTCATCAAATATTTCCATGTACTTAGTTACAACATAATCCCTTGTCTAAGAGTTGAAAGTTGATATTGGAAATCTTTTTGATAGTGAAATAGTAAGTGATTTTTTAATAACTTCACCTTCTTCTCTTCCCAATCAATAATTGGTAGTTGACATATTTTTTTAAGTATTTTTAAGTATATCATCCATCAATCTTTACCAGATTTTTGTATGTCTAACTAGCTTCATCTTCGTAAATCAAACTATTCGATCTTCTGACATGTCATACTAGATAAAGAAATCTTTCATTGCCACTTTTCAGTCTTAGAATATATGTGGATCTATCTTTACTGTAAAATTAAGGGCTTTAATACGAACTTTCTAAGTGATATCATCGAGTATGTTAAGTGTTTCAACTTTATCATGACCTCTAAATTCTCGTATGCACTTTTTATATGTTTCTTTTGATTTCTTTATCTTAGATATCTCAATAGGTGTTGATTTCCTAACCCCACTCATTGTTGATTAGTTTCAGCCTCTTTATTTTATATTTTACTTTCTCCACTCTTAGTATCTAGTGAAGTCTTTTATCCAATGTTATTTTTTGGACTAGTTTTTACAACATCTTGTGATTGAGGGTCACTAAGGTCTAATATTTCTATAACTCTTAAAATTATTTTATCTTGCTCTTAGTTACTGAATATACTTCTATACGCCCTTCCGCTAAGTGTTGAATGCAAAACACACTACTAGTCTTACGCTCAAAACCATAAGTATATGGGTCGTATTTGTAGTTGAAAGCGGATATCAATCCCACGAGGATTGTGCTTAGGCACCACTTAATTCAGGTTTTTCTTTGTTTCAGAAATCATTTTAATCGAATTTAAAAAGATAAGTAAAATAAAGAAAAACTAGAAGTAATAGGGAACAACACAACCCAAACCAAAATCATGAATTATAACTTAGAGAAAATCAAGATTAAACATTAAAATTTATCATTATCCCTATTTGCTCCACTCTGATTAATTGATTCAATTATGCTTGGCTCAAGATTTCTTAAAATTCTAGCTACCCTCTCTCAAGGTGTAACTAAATTTCACTAGTTAAATAAATTAGAATTAACTTTGGGGTCTCTCGATGTGCAAAGCCTTTCTTAAACATTCAACTAGATATGAAGCTATCCTATAGGCAGTGTATGATATATTGAAATCTCTTCCTAATAAATCAATAACTTGTTATTTATAGGTCTATTAATCGTCATCTCTTGTTGTACAATTAACACAGATTACTAAGCTCACTCTCTCGATTTATTGCAAGATTTAAGGACAATAAATAACACAAACATGTATATCATTAAATCAATAACCAAAAGTTCACAAATAGTTCAACAACAAACCCTAAAAATTGTTTTAGCCAATCATAATGTCCATAACATCCCCAACAATCAAATAATCAATGATAAACATACTAAAAGAGAAAGAAATAGAAATAACACTAGACGGGGCATCTTCTCCTCTTCTTTGACTAATTTGGAAATTTTGGATGATGGGTTGCTCTTTGCCTAATTAGGAATGAAACCTTGAATCTCCCCTATCTCTAGGCCTTCAACCTATGTTTGAGCTCCAGGAAGCAAGTTTTAAGACCCCCTCTAGCGGCTCCCGGGATTTTATGTCTTATAAAGTCATGAAAACTTAAAAATAAATGAAACCCGCGTGTCTCTTTGACTTTCAATTCCTACGATCGTGGTAATTATAATTGTGCTTCCCATGATCGTAGGTTAACTTAACAAAAACTTTCTCCATAGATTTCCCACGATTGTGGAAAACATGCCCTTTTCCACGATCGTGGGTTCTTGTTTTTCAGCAGCTCCACTTCTCTTCTCTTCTCTTGGTCCTTAACTTAATCACAAAAGTGTCCACCTCCATTCCTACACCAAAATGATCAATTCCTACCCTAAAACAATATTAAACACAAAAGACCAACCATGAAGATCAAACTGAACAAAAACACATAAAACAAGTCCCAAAATATAATAATACTAACCTATCACGTGGGAAACACATAACAAGTACTTAAAAAGCACATACTAATGCATAACTATCAACTTCCTCACACTTAAATCCTTGCTTTTCCTCAAGCAAAATCAAACATAACCAATCAATTCTATCACTTCATTTTCATAAAGATCAAAGCATGCAATCCTTCAAAGTTTAGCCAACTCAAGTATCAAGCTATTATACATACCATAACTATTTTTTATTAGTATTGAGTCAAGATGACTTCACTTCTATTAATTTTGATAACAGTCAACTAATGTAAGTAACACTTAGTCAACTCAGAAGGTGCGTGGTCAATGCTAGACGAAGCGCGACACCAGACGAAGCAATAAACGAAGCGCTACACCAGAAGAAACACGAAACCAGATGAAGCGCAACAATAGACGAAACGATATAATAAACGAAGTGGAATAACAGACGAAACATAGTAAAAGAAGAAGCATTATTCCAGAATATACAAAAGGAAGATATTTTAGAACGTCAGACAGTTAGTTAGTTGGAGTTAGTTACAGGACTTAACTGATGACCGTTTTTAAAAGATTCAAGAAGCAGTTTTCAAGAAGACAGTTGGAAACTTAGGTTATAAATACATGTTCTAGTCGAAGACAAAAATAACGAATGTTTTTTCATTAGCTAAAACTCTATATTCAAAGTGCGAAAGAAGTGAGCAAATACATCTGTAACCTAAAACTCAAAAATACTTTTCTTAGAGAGAGAAATGAAGGCTAGAGCCTGGAGAGGCTAATACAGCTGTTAAAGAATACTTGTGAGAAAGACCTAAAGAGACTCTACAAGTGTAGAAAGAATACTTATAAAGTTAGAAGAGTATAGTGAATCTTTTACTAACTCTAAGGACTAGACGTAGCCCAAGGTCTGGGTGAACCAATATAAAATCGCAGCGTCTATTCTCTAACCCTTATCTTTTAATTTTCTTGGTGTTAGACGAGTAGATAATATTACTTGCAATTTCATTGCTTATCAACTTTAACAAAGTGTTTTAGTAATCATTTGAATTTTTGTGAAGAAATTCAAGAAGTCTCAAAAGATTAATATTTTTGAAAAAAATTACATAATTCAACCCCCCCTTCTTGTGTAGTTTACATATCATATCGTATTTCTCTATTAAAAAGTGATTTACTTCAGTTGGTATTAGAGCAAGGTTTCCAAGAAACAATGTCACAAAGTGAGGACAAAGATCCATAGTTGAAACACATGTTTTATAGCTGAAGGTACCTCAGTCACAAGACCTCCTGCGTTCAATGGTGAGGATTATCATTATTGGAAGGACAGGATGCGGCTCTTCATAGAATCCACACATACTAATCTTTGGGATATCATCGGTTTTGGTCCATATACACCAACAAATGATGAAGGCAATATCATCTCTTGTGAAAAATGGTTTATCGATTAGAAAGCTCGATTTCATTTGAATTTAAAGGCCAAGTTCTTTCTAAGTTATGCCCTAAGCAGAAGTGAATATGACAAGGGTCATGGATGCGTATCTGCAATGGAGATGTGGGACACATTAGTTGCACATGAAGGTACAAATCAAGTGAAAGAGTCCAAGATCAGTATTCTTGTTCATCAGTATGAGTTGTTCAAGATGAAAGATGAGGAGACTATTGATCAGATGTTTCAACGATTTCAAATAATTGTTAATAGACTTAAAGCTCTTGGGAGAATCTAAAATAATCAAGATCATGTCAGAAAGATTCTTAGAAGTCTACTTAAAAGATAGAGACCCAAGGTTATAACAATACAAGAGGCCAAAGACTTAAGCAAGCTGAAGCTAGATGAATTCCTTGGTTCACTGAAGATACATGAAGTAGAGCTTAATGCAAAAAATAAACCTAGAAGAGATAAGTCTATCACATTAAAGGCTAGTCAAGAGAATCAAAAGAACCAGAAAAATAAAAACACATCTTCAAAAACATTAAAGATTGAAGAAATCAAGAATGATGATGTCAGTGAATCTGATCAAGATTCAAGTGAAGATGATGATGAACCATCCTTCATTTCAATAAAGATTAGGAGGATGTGAAAAAAGAAAGCGAAAGGAAATAAAGACTTTTCTTTTAAGAAGAATAACAAAGACGAAGCCAAGAATGAGAAAACATCTATCATCTACTACTAGTGCAACAAACCAGGACATTACAAGTCTGAATGTCCATTGCTCAAAAGAAAACAAAAAGAGCATGATTGCAACATGGGAAGATTTGGACTCATCCAAATCTGACTCCGATTCAGAAGCATCAGAACAAAAGATATATATGCTTGGTAGTTGAAAAAGAATGCGACGATGAGGTAACTTCTAACCTTAATGATCTTCAAGAGGCATATTCAGAATTGTTAGAAGATTCACATGCTATATTAAATCAATATAGGATTCTGAAAAAGAAATTTGTTGAAAGCTTGAAGAACACGGAAGTATTAGAGAAAGAAAACATCTGCCTTAAGAAACAAGTAGACAATATGAAAAAGAAAGTAATTGTAGATAGATCTGAGGAGATCAATCAAATGAAACAAAGGATTAATAGTCTTTTAGCAAATTTATCAACATTTACTGAAAGTATTAAAAGGATGAATGATATGATTGGAAAATATAGACATCCAAAGGATAAGAGTGGTTTAGGGTTTACTAATAGTAATGTTCGTCATAATAACAGTGTTTTGTTCCTAAAAAAAGAGAAAAAGAAGTAATATTCTTATTATTCGAGAAATTATTGTAGGTCTAACCCCAAAGGACCCAAGAAAATATGGGTCCCTAAGAAAGACATAATATATACTGCAGATCTCTCTTCTTGGAAAAAGGAACCAGCACCAATGGTACTTGGACAGTGGATGCTCGCGACACATAATGGAATGAAGGTCTACGTTCCTAGACCTCCAAAATAAGCAAGGAGGATCAATAACTTTTGGAGACAACCAATAGGGAAAAATAGTTAGAATTGACAAAATTGGTAAAGATTCATTTGCGTCCATTGATAATGTTCTACTAGTTGAAGGATTGAAGCATAATCTAATTAGTGTAAGTCAATTATGTGATTTTTTTAAGTATCATTTAATCAAAATTCTTGTGTAGTCAAAAACAAGGACGATTCCATATTCTTTTCTACCAAGAGACGAAACAATCTCTATAAGATTAATTTAGATGATTTAAAAGGTCAAAATATTTCATATTTTATATCAACAAATGAGGAAAACTTGATTTGGCATAAAAAGCTAGGTCATGTTAGTTTTAAACATATTTCCAAGTTAGTTAGACATGATTTGGTAAGAGGATTATCCAAAACAAGTTTTAGCAAAGATTTCTTTTGTGAGAGTTGTCAAAAAGGAAAACAAGTTAAAACATCTTTTTCTTCTAAATATGATTTTGTTAGAGTACAGATACATGTCGATGATATTATTTTTGGTGCAACTTTTAAGAAGTTATGTTCCAGTTTTAAAATCTTATGAAAAGTGAATTTGAAATGAGTATGATGGGTGAATTGAAATTTTTCCTTGGTTTACAAATTAAGCAAACCGAAGAAAAGATTTGTATTCATCAACATAAATACTTCAAAGAACTATTAGTCAAATACAAAATGGAAAAGGTTAAACCTATCTCAACTCCTATGCATCCTCCAAACCTTTTATCTAAGGATGAAATATGTAAGATGGTTGATCAAACCCTCTTCAGAGGAATTATTGGTTCTTTACTTTACCTAATTGCAAGAAGACTTGATATATTTTTTAGTGTTTGTTTGTGTGCAAGATTTCAAATAGCTCCTAGAGAATCTGATTATATTGTTGTTAAAAGAATATTGAGATACTTGGCAGGTTTTACTGATCTTTGTTTAATGTATGAGAAAGGTAAATATTTTAGGTTAATTGGCTATTGTGATGCTGATTATGCTGGAGATAGAATTGATAGAAAGAGTACAAGTGGAGGTTGTCACTTTCTTTGTCATAATCTAATTTCACGATTAAGCAAGAGACAAAGTTCAATTGCTCTATCTACTGCAGAAGCTGAATACATGTCAGTTGAAAGTTATTGTTCACAGACGTTATGGATTAAGTATTAGTTAGAAGATTACTCCATACAAGAAGATCAAATTCCAATCTTCTGTGATAACACAAGGGCTATCAATCTATCAAAGAATCCAATACAACACTCGAGGCCAAAGTATATTGAAGTTAGACATCATTTTATACGAGACTATGTACAGAGAGGAATCATCAGTCTACAATTTGTTGAGACGAATCAACAATAGGTGGATATCTTCACTAAATCTTTATGTGAAGATAGATTCAAGGAAATCAAACGAAACTTAAATATGGTAATGCTGAATGACCATTCGTCTGACACGTCATGACCTAGACAATTCATACAAGAAGAAGATAAAAAGTCGTAAGTTTTCAAGTAAATAATAACGGTAAGTTATAAACGGTAACCTTTCAAGAGTAGGTATAAGAAGGAAATCTTCTCAAGATTCTAAAATACCTTCTACTCTAGAATTTTCTTGAAATACTTTGAAACTGACTTGTTTTGTTCTCTCAAACAAGATAATTCAATACTCTATTATAAGCTTCAAGTTCATTTCATCTCATATTCTTACTTTTTGAGATTAACATCGCTACTTTGAGAAAAATACTTTTGTGTGTTTAGTTTATATTTGGTACAGATTACAAATGGAGAAATCACTTATCTATGGGAGACACGTTGATTTCAAATCATTGAAGGAAAATCATATGAACATTGAACCAGAGATTGAAGCAGTTGACTGGAAAAACTTCTTCAAGGTTCGTGAAAAGGTCTATTTGAATGAAATATATGAGTTTTTGAAGAATGCAAAGTTAGTAGACGATACCTTAGTATCAATGGTAGATGGTTTGTCAGTTATCGTGACACAAGATACTATTGAGGGTCAGTGGGTGTCCTAGTATTGGAGTAAAGTTGTTTAACAATACAAAATGGATTACTCAAGATCGTGTAGATAGAATGCACATTAATCGACAACTTTATGGAAATAATGATCCTGAAGTTAAGAAGGTGGCAACCTTTGTTCCGAAGGCTAGGGTTCTACATTCACTGCTTCTTCATTATATTATACCAAGATTAGGCTCAAAGGAGCTTGTGACAATGAACGATGAATATTGTCTGTATCACCTACCGAATCACCAACCTATTAATCTTCCGTACTTGATTTTGAAGTACATGATGAAGTCAAAGAGAGATTCTAGCTCTTTATCGTATGGATTGCTATTGATAAGGATTTTTAGAGAATCCGGAATCTTTCTTGATAGAGGTAACAGGGTAAAGATGGATGTGAAGAGTATTATAAATGCCACAACTATTCATAGAATGAGGATAAAGTTTGATGACGAGGTGGATATAGGTTCTACACCTAAAGCCAGGTCTGAGGAGGAGCTTATAGTAAGATGGGGCATAAGTGAACATGGTACATCAGCAAGAAAAACAAAACCTTGATCAACAGGAAGAACATCTATAGAAGAAAAAACTGAAAAATCATTTGATGCACTAATAAAACCTAAGACGATTCTACAAAAATAGGAAAGTCAAGTTCAACAATCATCGCCACAAGTGTCATTGAAGAGAAAGGCAGAAACACTTCAATCAAAAAAATCCAAGCAATCAAGAAGATCATCAAGACTGTTGACCTTACGACAACAAGAACAAAAGAAATGGAAATCTCTGATTCTTGATGGAGATTCTGAAAAGCAAGAGAAAAGACAACAGCCTACCAGATCAATTGTCTCTATTTTGCAAAACCAATCAGCAAAATCATCTGGAGAGACAGAAATTAAAAAGAAATTGGTATTTGAGAGGAAGAAGCCTCAACAACAACTATCTTCTAAACCGGCAGAAGAACAAAAGAAAGTGAAACCCAGTTAGAAGAAGGTTTCTTCATTTGATGTTCAACAGAAGGCAAAAACAGTTGAACACCAATTGGAACCTTACAATCCTTCTTAACCAATCAATAAAAAAGATTTAAGAATGAAGATTATAGAAGAATCAGTACCTGTTCGAAGCAGAAGCTCAATTATTATCAGAGAACCTTCAAAAAAGTTAGTCAAGGTACTAATCAAACCGATACCGATTAATGATCAGACAATACATATTCTAAGTCATGAAGAACAAATATTATATGGTATTCTATGAGATGAGAAGGCAGAACCATATCCATTGAAGATTTAAAAGGATCGGTATACAATCTATCCGATTACGAGCAAAATATTAATCAAAATTGTGTTAGATATACAACCAAGATGCTCAACCCTTGTGAGAAACGAAGAAAAAGGGAAAAGAAGATGTTTCCTTAGGGAAATAAAGATGATCTTACAGAAGAGAAGATTCAAGTAGCTATGAACAACATAGATGATGCATGCAATGCAACTCAACCTGAAGGTGTCCATATTTCACACCACATTTCAAAAGCATCAAGAAGTAAATTTGGAGTTTCAACCACTGATGAAAACTTCAAGGTAGTTGGCAAACTGAAAGGAGGATAGTACAGAAGTATCATGGTTGAAGGTATTAATTTCAACTTAGAAACTTTTGTGCATTTGGTCATGCATTTTAGACCTTTAGGTTTCATACCATTAGTTAAAGATGTGTTACACCTTCTTAGGTAGCCAATGCTAAAACTACCTTGTTATTCATTTTAATATGAAATTAATCACTGTTTGTTGATTGTTTTCGTCAAGTGTTAATTGTCCATTATTTTTTATTATTTGATTTGGTTGTTTGATTTGTTTAGTTTTTGTGTTTAAATTTATTGTCTGTCCAATTTCTATTTAATAGTTTCTGACCTTAGATTCTAGGATTAGATTAACCTTCCTTATGGGATCGACACCTTAGGTACTACACAAACAACCCGTATGCTTGCAGAATATTGAGGTTAAATATTAAAACTTATTCATATTGAAAAACTACGATCAAATAGCTATAATAATAATAATTGTGAGTGGGATAAAAGAGGTAACGGAGAGTAATGTCGAAACCTAGCAGCTAATTTCTAATGTCAAGAGCAGCAAAAGACCCTCATCTAAATATACATTTAAAAATGGTATGCTAAAATACAAGGGCAAGATCTATATAGGTTGAAATGCTCAGTTAAGGCAAAGACTCCTAAATATTATCTACGGAGACCCCGTTATAGGTAATTTAGGTGTATAAGATATCTACAAAAGGGATAAGTCACTATTTTATTGTAATATACTTGGTCGGGTCGGTTACATTAGGCCCAGGCCCAGTCCACGATCTACGGTCCATTCACGAGTGAGAGACTCCCATGCATACGTAAAGACTTAAACCTAATCACCACTCCATATATAAGGTATAACTTGGTCACAACAGAGGTACGCACAATCATAACCCTAATTTTCTCTGCTTACAGCGATCCCACCTTCACCAAAAGACTGACTTGAGTGTCAGAGGGGCCTATCGGGAAACAACCCCCGACGTGCCTTCTTTGTTTTGCAGGAACCTCACACCAAAACTTTCACGTGAAGCAATCAATTCTATGGATCCAAACGGCAACGTGCAGCCTCGTCAGAATCAGGCTGAACCAATTGGCGCCCACCGTGGGGCTTGACATCAGGGTACCACGTCCAGAAACACGCAGATCAGTCAGGCGACGGCAACTAATCCTGATGTAGCCGCTGTCGCGACTCTGGCATTACAACGGATAGGTTTACAGCTACTTGCAACCCTGCCGCCGGCACATCATGTTTTCCGTACAGAATCTTCAGACCCGAATGATCCACCGCAACCTCAAAACTTGGAACAAGAAGAACAGAGCGTAGCTTTGGAGGATAATGCTGGAACCGACATGCGCCCGAATCTCCAGCACCTCGATGATGCAGATCCCCCTGCGCCTGTACACAGCACCCTTACTCGAAAACAGATAGAGGAAGCGGTTGATCTGTTGATTCGCCAGATCTTACAATCTCAACCGACACAACAAGGCGGACCGTCATGCGGTAGAGGTACCTGACGAGATCAAGATGACGACTGATCGCCACCCTACCGAAGCCCTAGAAAAAATTATGGACGATCGGATCAATGAAGCCATGAGCTTCCGCCCGGATCGCCCAACAGCTCAGTACAGCTCTCCCTTTACTCCGGTAATTTTGGATAGCCTCCCGGCGCCCGGCACCAAAATACCAACGCCAGAAAAATATACTGGAAAGACTGACCCCCTGGACTACCTAAAACACTTCCAGTCCATGATGAATCTACATTGCGTTCCGGACGCCATTCAGTATAAGGCTTTCTGTACGGCCTTTCAAGAGGGAGCTCGGCGATGGTTTAATAGCTTGCCCCCGAGCTGTATCACATGTTTTGAAGATTTCAGGTTATTATTCCTGAACCAGTTCGCCACAAGTAAGCGGCCACAAAAGACGGCCTTGAAGGTAATGCAATTGACCCAGGGGAAGAATGAAAGCTTCCGGGAATTTATCACTTGGTTCAACAATGAAGTGGTCGAGGTCCCCGACCTCACTTGCTCGTCCATATTAGCAGCGCTTATGAATAATACAAGAGATGAGGAGTTCAAAAAGTCGTTGGCCCTCGATCAGCCCCGATCCATTCAAGAAATAAGAAATAGGGCGGATAAGTACATTCAACTCGAAGAAGTACTGAACAACACGAAGCATAGGTCGGATGATCGACCGCCAAATGATAGAGCAAACGGTTCGTACAAGCGGCAGAAAGACCAGTAGAGCTGGAGAAAACCAGCCGATCGACACTGATATCGACAGGAGTTCACCCCGCTCAACAGACGATATGTAGAAGTACTGGCAGCTATGAGAGCGGAAGGGGAACCTATCCGAGAACCTAACAAAATGAAGACTTCCTTCAAGGATAGGAACTCGGATTTATATTGTCGTTTCCACAAAGACATCGGTCATGACACGGAAGATTGCTGGCAATTGAAAAAAAAAATCGAATCCCTCATCCGAAGGGGAAGGCTGGGACGATTTGTGAAGTGCGAACAAAATGACGACCGAGATCACGAGCACAAAACTAGTTGGCCCGACAACAGGCAACCACATTGGAGGCAGAACGATAGGAATGATGGAGGGAGGCAGAATGCAAACACTGATGACTGACACGAAGTGAGGGGACGATCCAGGGCAAGAGACGATAGAAACACTGGGCAACAAGATGACCGACCGGTTAGGGTCATCAATATGATTTTTGGTGGAAATGCAGCAGGGGGTCCACTATTAAAGGAAGAAAGAGGTATGCCAGGCAGGTCGGCGAAGGCTTGTCAACCAAAAGAAACAAGCATAATGATGGGATAATATCGTTCAATGAGTCAGACCTTGACGGTGTAAATGGTCCTCATGATGATGGGATAATATCGACTGCTGCCTATTGACGGCCCTATTAAAGGAGTAACTGGAGCATCAGCCTACCCATTCGCCCAGGTCCATTTAAAAGTGAAGTTCGAGCAAAAGTCGTGCCAAATAGAGAAGGGCGTTGAGTTCCTAGTTGTGAAGTTTCTGTAAGTACAAGTCGACTTGTTCTTGAAAAGTACCGATAAGTCGACTTGTACATTGCATAAGTCGACTTATTTAAGGACGGTACTGTTTATTTGTGCCCTAAAGGCAATCCCTTTAGCGCTTTTATTCACACGATCGTATGTAGGTGGATGAATAAATAAAGAAAAGGCATAATTCATTAATTTGATGTTCATGAACATTGTTTATGAATTGATTGGATCTTTAATCGATTAATGAAGTCCATGATATATGACATAGCATGAAGGAAATTATGATGTGATCATACTACCGAGATTCCTATCATGTGCAATTGTGTCAAGATATCTAAATTCTCCTAGTCAAAGGATTAATGAGATGGACATCATTAATCCGGATAGACTAGCACATGTCATATTCCTTGATTGGATCAGCGGTGGATCTCGTAGCGTAAATATGGGATATTTAGAGTTGACATGTGGATGCTTACTAGCGGTAGTAAGTTCATTGGATGACTCGCCATGAGATCATCACATGGATATCTTATCTAGTGTCGATGATGATCTCATCATAGCAATGGTGCAAGTATCCTTAGACTTGAGGTACTCAAGGATATCTTGAATCTTGATCACATTTTGACTCCATTCCTTGTTGCCTTCGAGAGGTAACTCATAGGGTGGTGCTGGGTGCAACTTGAGGTATTCAAGATAATTGAGTAGCCAATAAAGGATTCACCACTTCGGATTAGCGAGAAGAGATACCCATGGCCTCTTGTCAGGATCATTACTTGTAAATCTCTGGCCAGAGTGAATATGTCATGGAGAGTGTCTTCATAGACATATAGAGTAATGAGTCCTAGGACGAGATTTGTTATCACTTGGGCTAGACTCAGTCTAGTAAGAGTTGACACTTTGACCATACTCATAACCAAGTGGGGTATAGGATGGTGAAAGGACGAATTGCACAGTAATTGTCTATGGAAGGGTTCGTGATCCGGTTCGTGATGAATACATCAAACCGATTACTTTCCGGTCAATTGCGGGTCATGATGTGTTGCTAGATACCGCTCATTACTTGCTCAGATTAATTGTTAATCTAAGTGGCCAACATAACCGGGAGCCTAAAGGGTCACACGCTTAAGAGTGTTTCAGAGAATCTGTAAAATAGTAATTGAACAGAGTTCCAATTATGGAGAGCATTAGGATTAAATAGATCCCGATGGGATTGGGATATGTCCCGATGAGATCGCGACATCAATATTGCTAAGAAAGGTTTTCGGGGCTGTTTCAGCACCGGGGCCCGGTAGGCCGGTAGGACCGACCCCAGTTGGACTGGACCTTAGCAATTATTTATTAATTGATTAATTAACTAATTAATTAATTAATTAATTAAATTAATGTCTTGCACGTTGGAATGGGAGAAAAGAAGATAAAGCTTTGAAAAGTCAAAGCTTCATTTCTTTATTCACTTAATAAGTTAATGGCCATTAAGCTTCCACATGGCCTCATCTTATGGAATGATTTTAATGGTTAAAAAGACATATAAGATGGCTTATAGGGGTGGGTGTACGACGGTTTTTGAAAGGAGGGAGGAGAAGTTGGAAACTTAAGAGTTAAGTTTCCTTTGGAAAATTGGTTTTTCAAATCTTCTTCCTCATGCATCATCGTTTTTCTCTTCTCCAAGGCAAGGTTTCAACGTGCTCCTCAAGCTCTCCAGGACAGAGGTAGGCTCTAGCAGGCTTTAATCTGTTCTAGCTATTCCCGGGTCAAAGGGGTTTGATCCGTTAGGTTTTTCGATCTGCGTGGATCACCTTTAGAGATAGTCTCTTTTGGCTATTTAGGTTGATGTCTTCATACGGATACCTGGATCCTGGGTTCGGGAAGGTCCTGGGAACAAAAATTTTTGTTTTCCGCTGCCGGTACATGTGATGTACCTCCCGGGATTTTCCTACAGTGGTATCAGAGCGTCTGGTATCCCGTATGAAGCTAAAACCTAAGCTAGATCAGAAACCCTAAGTGCTGTTGATGTTGATGCATGTGTACTGCCCAGATTTCGAATTGCTATACAGATAGGTTTTCGAAATTTTCTGCCCAGAAATGTTCATAACATGTTAGAGAATATGTCTATGAATTTTCAGAATTTATCGATTTGATTTGATATAGTTTTGCTAATTAATTCCCTAAGGTTACAGATGCTGTTTTGTGAAATGATTCTGGAACAGGCAGTAGTATAAAATCGAGAATAAATTCTAGAAAAATCGTTTTCTGGATTTTACTTCACCTACATGTCTCTAAGATGTTGGTAAATGTCTGTGAGCATGGAAATTGGATTTCAAGGTGATTGGATATTTATTCACGAATTTATTCTATGCTGTTGGGAATTGCTGTGCTGATGAACACAGATTTTGAATCGGTTTTGTTATTTAGGTTGACTGAGTTTTTGATGGCCTAAAATCCTGAAAAACTTCATGTAGCATGTTCTGAATATGTAGTAACCTATTTAATTTTCTCAGAATTTATTGAAATTGTTTCATTGATCATTTCGAGCAATGTACAGAACTGGACAGTTTTTGTGAAAATTGTTGGGACTGTTTTGCTTGGCTTGATTGAGTGTGCTTTTTCAGTTCCAATGCCTTGCACCATTTTTAATGTGATTAAAAATGTGTTATCTTGATGTAGTATGATTGCCAAACTGAATTGCTTGAATTTGTTTATCCTAGAATTTTCGAATGCCTAATTGATCACCTTTGTGTCTCGTTAGTATATTTCATTTTCTTGCTTGTTTTGGCCGTCACAATTTTTGTGACAAGTGCCGGAGTAAATTTGATAATGTATATGCTAGCTAGAGATGCTTAGGATGATAATTTGGGTGTTCCTAAATTGTTTGGAAATTAATGAGTTTTGACTCATTTCAAGTTTTTCATATAGTTTGACTATTTAAGGCTTTCATGGTTCAATGAATTGTTCATTGATACATCAAATTTATCAGATATTACCTTAGGTATGTAGGTGTTGTGAATTGGAATTGCATTAATTGAGGAATTAGCCGATTAGAGTTTTTAGCTAATTTACCTGGATAAGTCGACTTGTGCATGAAATAAGTCGACTTGTTCAAGGTTTTTGGGATAAGTCGACTTGTCTATAGAATAAGTCGACTTCTTGAGATCTCGAGAATAAGTCGACTTGTAGTACCTTATAAGTCCACTTGTTCATCGGGCAGGTGAAATAAGTCGACTTGTGTCATACAAGTCCACTTGTGTGTGGGCAGAAGCATAAGTCGACTTGCATTTGATGAAAGTCGACTTGTGGCATGCTCAGTTGGATGATGGATGATTATAAGGATTGATTCAATACGATTGATGAAACCTAAATCATTCCATATAGTCTTCGTGACTATAATCCTTAAGCTTGGAGTCTAGAGACCCGAAATCCCTCCTCGGTATATGAAAACTAACGCCTTCCATTAATATGGTAAGAACCAGAGTTCTTATAGGGTTGGGTTGTTGAGCTAACCTCAAGCTCACTCTATACGAATATGTTCAAACCATGAAAATAAGATTTTCGGATTAATGGGTCGGTTTTCCTAGAAGCGTTGATTTGTTGAGCTAACCTCAAGGTCAACGTGGACAGAGGCGAAGTTGGGTAGCATACATTAGATGTATGCGCATCAAAGAGTTGATACCCAATGAAGTGCACACATCAACAAGTTGATAGCACTGATCGATAGTTGTGTCTAAGATGTAATTGGTATATCTGATACCTCCCGAGACATAAGGTGGCTTGTTGAGCTAACCTCAAGGTCATTCTTAATGTCGGTTATCGATGATGCAATTGGTATGACCGATACCAACCGATTGACCTAAGTTGTGGCTTGTTGGGCAAACCCAAGGTCACTCTTAGCAATGTCGAATATCGACCCACTAGGACATTATGTCACATTGTTTCTTTGGATTCGTAAAGAGGGTTATGGATTCTAGGAAACTAGTGGGAGCCATATGCATATCATGCAAGTCCTTATGATCATGCAGGCATTTCTATTCTATCATTCCTTCTCTCTATCGCGTTTAGGTTGATTGAAGAAGTCTTTCAGTGTGAATATACGCTCTCTATTCTGGACCGATTTTCTTGATTGGCTAAGGAATCTGAGAATTGTTCTCGGATCCGAGGAACCTGGATACGCCCTAGATGTTCCACTTCCAGATGCACTTTGTCGATGCTTCGATAAGGATCGAAAGCATATCGTAAGCATCTAAAGGCGATGATATGGATACTTGCATTATGCTTGTCTCGATGTCACCAGAGCTGCAAAAGCAAAGACGAGTCCATGGATGCTCACGTTATAGTATCTCATCTTAGGGAGTCGTTTGTTGAGCAAGCTCGATCCGAAAGGTTCGAGACCTCAAGGCTTCTTCATCATTAAAGATGGCTCGTGGACAAGCTAACAGGCAAGATACCACGAAGATGAATGGCTATAATGAGAGATTGGTCGTCTTAGGATTTGTAATGGATTATGAATTAAGTAGAGACTTAATTTCGTTGGATTGTCGATGGTTATTCACGGTTTGTGTTAAACTATCGGATAAACCAAATATCCACAACAATTCTGGTGATCAATCGCTTTTCGTAACCGAAAGGAGCTATCAAGATAGATAGCAAGTGCTAATGGTGGATGCTTCTTCTTCTAGTTCAAAGAAGAAAAGGCCAAGAAACCAAAGGAAGTGCCATCAAGGAAAAACCAAAGCGCCCTAAAAGGATTTTGCTTTCATTGTGGCAAGTCTAGCCACCAGAGGTAAACTGTAAAATCTATCTCGAGTCCTTGAAGCGTAAGAAGGCATCGATGCCTCTACTTCTTCAAATATGTTTGTCATTGAGGTTAATACTATTCTGATCCAAACATATCGGTATTTGATACCGAATGTGGCTCATACATATGAAATGATATGCAGGGCCTCGTGGGACGAGAAAGCTCATAAAAGGAGAATCGACTTTCGTGCGCAAGTAATGAAGCAAGGGTTGCTACATTAACCGTAAGCACTTATGTCTTGTCACTCCCTGGTGAGCTTATATTCAAATTGGATGATTATCATTTTGTACCCGTTGTAAACATAGAACATATTGTATGTTTTATGTTTAATTAGAGCTGGTTTCCATTGGACTTTTAGTAGCAATGGTTGTTCTATTAGTTCAATGGAATGCTCTATGGTGCTGGTACATTATGCAATGGAATTGACATATGAGATATATCATATCCGATTCGAATGTCAATGACGCTAAAAGACATAATCGAGATAATTTAAAATCAACTTACTTATGGCATTGTCGCTTGGCCATATAAATGAGATACGCATCGCTAAGCTCCATAAGAGTGGATGTTTAGGGTCATTTGATTATGAATCATATGACACATGCGAATCTTGTTTATTAGGCAAGATGACTAAGTTATCCTTTAAGGAAAGGGTGAGCGAGTGAATGGAATATTAGACCGATACATTTGGATGTATGTGGTCCGATGTCCATCCATGCGAAGTGGTTGTTTTACTTCATTACTTTTATCGGTGATTATTCACGATATAGGTATCAGATTCGATAAGATACAAATCAAGCATTTGAATAGTTCAAATAATTCAGAGATGAAGTAGAAAACTAACTTGGTAAAAGTATGAAGACATTACGATCTGATCGTGGTGGAAAATACTTAGACCAACAGTTTTGGATTATCTCAGAGATCATGAGATTTTATCTCAGTGCACTCCACCTTGCACGCCGCAACACAATGGTGTGGCTGAAAGGAGAAATCGAACCTTGTTAGACATGGTGCGATTGATGATAGGTTTTGCTGATTTTGGGAATATGCGCTTGAGACAATTTGTTTACTTGCTAAGCAGAGTTCCATCAGGATATTGTGGTTACTCCATATGGAGATATGGACTAACTGAAAACCCTATCTTTCTTAGCTGAAAGTTTGGGATTGTCACGCTGACGTGAAGCGGACATACCAAATTAGCTTGATGCAAAGCTGACAAGTGTTTGTTCGTGGAATATCAATTCTACCTTGCTGAGGAACAAAAGGTGTTTGTTTCGAAGCATGCTGTTTTCTTAAAGAAAAAGTTTCTTTTACAAGAGGACAGTGGGAGCAAAGTTGAACTTGGAGAAGTTCAAGATGCTCGAACAAACACAGATCAACTGCCTGAACTTGAAATTGTAACTCATGTAGATGAGGTAGCAGTTCAACCTTCTACTACACATGAATTTCGTAGGTCACGTAGGATACGCTCTGTTCCTGAGAAATATGAATTTCTCGTAAGGGAACAGAATGACGTATTACTCATACGAGATGATGAGCCTACTACCTATGAAGAGGTTCTGAAAAGTTCAGAGTCTGGAACATGGCTTTGTGCCATGAAATCTGAAATGGATTCCATGTATAAAACCAAGTATGGACTTTGGTTGTTACACCTGAAGGGATAAAACCCACAGGGTGCAAAGGAGTTTTCAGAAGAAAACCAACATGGATGGTAATTTGATTACCTATAAAGCAATGTTTAGTCAAAGGATTTCGCCACATAAGGAGTTGACTATGACGAAACCTTCAAATTTCAGAAGAATGCTTAAATCCATTCGGATACTCCTAGCCATTGCCGCTCATTATGATTATGAGAATTGGCAAATGGATGTGAAGATAGCTTTCCTGAGAGGAAATCTACCCGAGGATGTGTATGACACAACCTGAGGGCTTCACTTCCATCGATGGCGAAAAGGTATGCAAGCTTCAGAAATCCATGTTTGGATTGAAGCAAGCTTCCAGGAGTTGGATTATCCGTTTAGTTGAGTCAATCAAAGAGTTTGATTTCTCACAAAATTCGGATGATCATTGTGTGTATAAGAAGGTTAATGGGACTGCAATCTTATTCCTTGTGTTGTATGTAGATGACATACTGTTACTCAGAAACGATGTCTCTATGCTGCAATCAGTTAAAATTTGGTTGTCCAAACAATTTGCCTTGAAAGACCTTGGTAAAGCAACTTATATCCTTGGGATATAGATTTATAGAGATAGATCAAAGGTTGCTTGGTCTTTCACAAGCATCGTACATAGATGAGATGCTAAAGAGGTTTAGCATGGAAAGATGCTATGTACGAGGCCCGATGTATCGTATGCTCTAAATGTTACGAGCAGATACCAATCGGATCCTGGTGAGGGTCACTGGGTGACTGTCAAGAATATCCTCAAGTACTTGCGAAGCACTAAGGATGTTTTCTTGATGTTTGGAGATGGAAATCTCCACATGAGCGGGCATTCAGATGCCAGTATCTAATCTGATAAGGATGATTCTGAATCATAATCAGGTTATATACATTCACACTGAATAGCGAGGCGGTCATTGGAAAGAGTTCCAAACAAGAGAGGATCGCCGATTCAACAACCGAGGCAGAGAGTACATGCCGCATGAGATGTGCAAAGGAAGGTTTGGATCGAAGTTCATTATCGAACTTGATCGGTCCCTACCGTGATGGGCCCATAGGATTGTATTGTGATACAATGGGGCTAATGCGCAGCAAAGGAACCAAGGTCTTATCGACGATCCGAACTCGTACTCCGCCGATTCGGGAGATCATTAGTCGAGATGATATCCTGATAGAGAGAATTCCCACAGAGCAAAGTGTTGCTATTCCGTTGACAAAGCCATTGTCATAGGAGAATTGTGATTCTCACGGACTCGCTTATGGTATTAGATACTAAGGCGATTGGCTTTAGGTCAAGTGGGAGATTTGTAAGTACAAGTCGACTTGTACTACTGATAAGTCGACTTGTTCTTGAAAAGTACCGATAAGTCGACTTGTACATTGCATAAGTCGACTTATTTAAGGACGGTACTATTTATTTGTGCCCTAAAGGCAATCCCCTTTAGCGCGTTTTATTCACAATCGATGCGCATCGGATGAATAAATAAAGAAAAGGCATAATTCATTAATTTGATGTTCATGAACATTGTTTATGAATTGATTGGATCTTTAATCGATTAATGAAGTCCATGATATATGACATAGCATGAAGGAAATTATGATGTGATCATACTCATCGAGATTCCTATCATGTGCAATTGTGTCAAGATCTAAATTCTCCTAGTCAAAGGATTAATGAGATGGACATCATTAATCCGGATAGACTAGCACATGTCATATTCCTTGATTGGATCAGCGGTGGATCTCGTAAAGCGTAAATATGGGATATTTAGAGTTGACATGTGGATGCTTACTAGCGGTAGTAAGTTCATTGGATGACCCGCCATGAGATCATCACATGGATATCTTATCTAGTGTCGTTGATGATCTCATCATAGCAATGGTGCAAGTATCCTTAGACTTGAGGTACTCAAGGATATCTTGATATCTTGATCACGTACTTTGACTCCATTCCTTGTTGCCTCCGGAGGTAACTCATAGGTGGTGCTTGGGTACAGCTTGAGGTATTCAAGATAATTGAGTAGCCAATAAAGGATTCACCACTACGGATTAGCGTAAGAGATACCCACGGCCTCTTGTCAGATCATTACTTGTAAATCTCGCCATAGTGAATATGTCATGGAGAGTGTCTTCATGGACATATAGAGTAATGAGTCCTAGGACGAGATCTCGTTATCACTGGGCTAGACTCGCCTAGTAAGAGTTGACACTTTGACCATACTCATAACCAAGTGGGGTATAAGATGGTGAAAGGACGAATTGCACAAGAATTGTCTCATGGAAGGGTTCGTGATCCGTTCGTGATGAATACATCAAACCGATTACTTTCCGGTCAATTGGGGTCATGATGTGTTGCTAGATACCGCCATGACTTGCTCATTAATTGTTAATCTAAGTGGCCAACATAACCGGAGCCTAAAGGGTCACACGCTTAAGAGTGTTTGAGAGAATCAGTAAAATAGTAATTGGACAGAGTTCCAATTATGGAGAGCATTAGATTAAATGGATCCCGATGGGATTGGGATATGTCCCGATGAGATCATGAAATCAATATTACTAAGAAAGGTTTTGGTCATTTCAAAGATCGGGGCCCGAGAGGCCGTAGGACCAACCCAGTTGGATGGACCTTAGCAATTATTTATTAATTGATTAATTAACTAATTAATTAATTAATTAATAAAATTAATGTCTTGCACGTTGAATGGGAGAAAGAAGATAAAGCTTTGAAAAGTCAAAGCTTCATTTCTTTATTCACTTAATAAGTTAATGGCCATTAAGCTTCCACATGGCCTCATCTTATGGAATGATTTTAATGGTTAAAAGACATATAAGATGGCTTATAGGGGTGGGTGTCTGACGGTTTTGAAAGGAGGGAGGAGAAGTTGGAAACTTAAGAGTTAAGTTTCCTTTGGAAAATTGGTTTTCAAATCTTCTTCCTCATGCATCATCGTTTTCTCTTCTCAAGGCAAGGTTTCAACGTGCTCCTCAAGCTCTCCAGGGTAGGTAGGCTCTAGCAGGCTTTAATCTGTTCTAGCTATTCCCGGTCAAAGGGTTTGATCCGGTTAGGTTTTCGATCTCGCGTGGATCACCTTTAGAGATAGTCTCTTTGGCTATTTAGGTTGATGTCTTCATACGGATACTGGATCACAGGTTGGGAAGGTCCTGAACAAAAATTTTGTTTTCCGCTGCCGGTACATGTGATGTACCTCCCGGGATTTTCCTACAGTTTCAAGGGGCGTACAATGCAATAATCGGACGGATGATCGCGGCTCTGTCGATGCGATCTTACGATCGATCCTTGGAAATTGGTCAAATAGAATAAATTCCAAGATTGCGGTGTAGGATGCAACCTCGGGTCGTCTCACTTAATTGGAACCAAATGAAAATGGTCTAATCTAGCCTAAATGACAAAAATTGCAATCGAAGTTGATAAACGGGGTTTTGGTAATTTGGTCGAAACCGATAAAGTAATCAAAATTTAACAAAAAGTATAAAAGAATATTTTTGGGATTTTTGAAATAATGCAATAAACAAAGAATCGGATAAAATCAAATTGATAAAATCCTCTTGAAAATGAGGCTCAAAGCTATCACAGTTCAAAATGGTTTTCGGGATACAATCCACTAAGTTTCAAAGATCAACCCTAAAGGACTCTTTAGGTCCAAAGATTTAATTAATGAACTCCATCATTTAAATCTTTGTTAAAAACCTTAGTGTGACAATTGGACAAGCAAATGCAATTGGTCAAATGAATAAAACACAACAATCTCAATCAAACACAACTAGGCAGATTAAAACCGTGAATGCAGTACCCAATGACATATATGAAACTTCATATATTAGGCATCAAAATGTTCTACAGATTACTTTGTCCAAATTTCAACATAGTATCAACACACGGTTAAACTATAACAATGCTAATCTAAATATATCGATGCAATCCTCTAACTCAGAAGTTTACACAAATATACTAGACTTCAGATACTAAGTGATTACTCCCCTTCGAAGCTCTGTAAACTCAAGCCATTGCTACATCTTCAAGAGGAAGGTTGGCTTAGCTACGAATGACTCCGGTCGATCCCTCGGATACTGGAGAATGAACGAGGCTCATGTTTGCAGAAGACGATGACGGTGATGATGGCGACTATGGTGATGATGGTAGACGATACTAAAAATGTGAAGGTCTTCTCCTTCCAGAGTCTGCGTTCCAAGCCGTCTCTGTATTCAAAAGTCTGCGTGAAAAAAAAGTCTCTCGATGACCTAAAAATAGCAAGTCTTATATGATGCATCACAGGCCGGGTTGGAACAGTGAGATGAACTTTCCATAAACAGGTCGGGTATCCGCTCATACGTCGCGACGAATACGATAAATGAATTAAGTTCATCGCGACGTGTGCACTCGTCTGCTCGTCGCGTCGTGTACATCGCCGTACGTCGCGACGTGCGGAAGTGTGCTCGCCGCGTCGTGTGAGATGCCATGCGTCGCATGACGCTTGGAAGGATATTGACTTCTACGTTGACTCCTTTGTTCTCGCAACAAAACAATAACAACAATTTGCAGATCAATTGTCCCAATAAAACTATGGAAAATAAGTATCAAATCATGACAATTTCTTGAAAAATTGAGAATTGAAAGAACTCAAAGATGAGGAACCAATTTAAGCACAAAAATCATCAATACGGAGTCAACACATGCATAAGCAGCTATGAAAATACAGCCAATTTATAATATAAACTTGGCTCAATCAAATTCCCCCACACTTAGATCTTTGTACTCCTGGACAAAGTTTTATAAGAGTCAAAAAGAGTGCAAGAGAAAAGAAAATATCTACCCATGCTCAAAACAATAAAAGGAAATTGACGCAAGTTACTTCCTCTAATTCAACCAAAGCGTAATGAAAGAGTGCTACTAAAATAAACATTGAAAGAATCCAAGTACAAGAGATTGAACAAAAGAGAAGCACTCAAGGTATAGTGTTTGCACTCACTCACTTATGTCTAGGGATATTTTCTCTCAATCTACTTAATCCACCTCCTACCATAGGCTTGGTCAATTTTATTTCTCCACCACAAGAACTATCATTTTGAAGATCAAGAGGACTTTGAGGGTTGTAATGTATGGAAGGCTAAATGAATGGGTAAAGTAAAAGAAAGAAAATATGAGCATATGCACTAAATGTGAACTGATGTCATCTGTAGAATTCAAACTAAACAATTGCATAAACAGAATGCAACATTATTCTTTTCTTTCTTTCTCTTTTCTTCTGCTTTTGATCTTTTTTTGTTTTTTTATTGGACATTTTAGAGACATTGTCTCTTTCTGGAAACACAAAATTCATCATCAAATTTTTTTTTGTCATATTATTTTGAAATAAGCAACATAACCAATGACACCACAAAGGTATGAATGCAAATGCTCATAACAAGAAGGATCTAAGGGGCTAACAAGGGATAAATGTGCAAGGGACGGTGTTTGGGAAATGGGTTTAAGAAAGAACGCCTCTATCACATCCACAAAAATCCAGTTCATTAAGCTTCAAGTAAGAATTAAAACAAGTTCTGGAGAAAAATAAAATAAGAAGATGCACACAAAGATAGAATGAAAATTTTGGGCTCAAATATCCTTCCACAAGGGTATGATCTCAATGAACAATCTCAAGTCTTAAAAACTTAAAATGCCACTTTGTTAGCATGCTTTCATTTACTTTGTATTGAAAACGTTGAAAGCAAGATTTTGTCAAGTCCAATTATCATTAAAAGAATGGAAGATGTTTTCAAAAACTCAAGCATCGTTTTGAAACTAGTAAAAGCTTTGAAAACAAAAGCCACAAAAGTCCAGTGCAAGAAAAATTTGAAATGAGTGGAAGAATTAAGCACAGAATCATTCATGCATGAGTATGGACGTCGCGACGCAGAAGCGGGCGCCGAGACGTATGGACGTCGCGACATAGCAAGGATGACGTCGCGACGATACCAAATTTGAAGAACGCTTAGCCATGACGTATGGACACTCGTCATGCGAAGAAATGCGAATGGCAAAAATACAACAAGTTTATCGCCAGAAAGCACCAATTGGCCAACAATATAATATCAACAGTCATGCAATGTGAAAATAAATAGGAAACAACTCCCACACTTGAAACACACATTGCCCTCAATGAAAGTGTATGTAGCAAAGAGGAGAAGAAGAAGGCACAAAACAAAGATTGATCATTAATTGGATTAAGTCAAGTACAAAAGACACAAAAGAACTAAGGAACTAAATCTGAAAGAAAAGAAAACAAAAGAAAAGAAATACAAGAAAAGAAAACAACAGAAGACAAAACTAAGTCGCAGGTCATCATTTGGCGGATCCGGAGGAGCGACCGAGAAGCACTAGACCGGTGAAAGATCACGGGAGGCGGGAGGAACTAGTAACTGCAGCCGATCCGCAATCAGGGTGAACATCGAGGTGTAATACTGTCGGTCGGCAGCCATCTGAGCCTCTATGCGACGCAAGTCAGAGCGAAGAAGGGCGATCGGATCAGAGGAGGCAGGAGGTGAAGGGGGTGGACGGATGGGGCTACGAGGTGGGGCCTCGGATGGAGGAATAGGAACAGAAGGAACAGGAGAGGAAGGAATAGGGACAGAAGTAGCAGGGGGAGGGGAAGAAGGTGGGGAAGGAGTAGATGGGTGAGGAAGGCCACGAGGCTGACGGAGACGGACGTACCGGAAAGCAGGGGCAGGCTCAAAGGTAAGGTCGGTCGGATGTTCCGAAACCCGATAGGCCCGGAACATATCAGTGATGAGATGAGGGAAGATAAGGGAATGGGTGGGGTTGGTGGAGAGGATGCATTGCCGAAGGGCGGAGGTGATGGCAAGGGCGAGATCAACTGGCCGACCGACCATCAACAGATAAATGTATAAAGCCTGTTCCTTGGGAACCATGACTAGGTGAGAAGTAGGGAGGATGTTGTTGCAGATAAAATGAAGCCACGGACGGGCTTCAGAACGAAGGTCGGCTCGACGGATATAACGCTGAGCACCCCTAGGTTGATACCATTCAATACCCTCAGGGCAGAGAGTATGAAGAACATCATCCCAAGGGTACTCATGGATGAGCTCGTAGTAAGGGCAACGAGGTGTGGCGGAAGCTGAAAATGTTCCTAATGGATATGGAAGTGAAGGCACGGGAATGGAGATACCCGAACGCAATGCCATAAGTGCCGGAGGAACAGGCATGGGTGTAAAACGGTGGATTTAAGGTAAGGTTCCCAATGATACGGTATGGGCAAGGGTTATAAGGTTTAGGGAAAAGAGTTGGCGGACAAATGGATTAGTAGTGGGTGTCAAAGGAAAAGGTTTTTCCTTCAGTATGGCCCAGGCCGCAGTCTTGGCGACCAGGGCAGCATACTCCGGATCAACCGGGACAGAGGTAGAGTGGGAAGGGGAATGGTGGTGGTGTGAAGAATGGGAGTGCTGAGGAGAGGGAGAAGTAGCGGAGAAAACTCCTAAGGAAGATGGGGATACAGCAGGATGGGGGGAAACGGGTGGAACAAAAACAAACTCGTCAAGCGAGTGGGAGGGGGAAGGAAGGACATGAGACGGGGTGGTGGGACACTGGGACTTGTTGACATTCTTTGTGCGAGGCATATCCTGCAAACAAAAAGAAACATAATAGAAAAAAAAATCAATACAGAAGTAAGCAAAAATCGATCTCCTCGTCGCGACGTGTGGGCAGATGCCGCGGCGAGGCAGAGCCCTCGACTAGACGTCACGACGTATGGAAACAGACGTCGCGGCGAAGCAAGGTTCTACGTACGTCGCGACGAGGCAATGCGCTCGTCGCGACATAAGGCGATTTTTAGACGCATCACGGCCAGTAATCGCTCGTCGCGGGAAACCTAACTCAAACTTCTAACAATGCAGACAAAAAACAAGAAAAAGAAAGAGAATGGGACACTTACTGAGGTCGAAGATGCAAGAGTGGAGATGGCTAAAATGACAAGCACGGTGAGGCAGCGGTCACGGTTAGACAGAGAGGAGAGCTGAGAGAGAGCGAGGCGATGATGGTGGGAGAAGAAAATGAGAAAGAAAGAAGAAGAAGAGGAAACGGCGAGGGAGGCGGAACGTCGATACGGGGAAAAGACAAACAGGGCCTCGGACAAACGCAGAGACCGCTGGACTTAAGGGGCAAAAGGGGTATTTCCAATGATGGGACGTCGCGGTGTCAGAATGTGGCACGTCGCGACGTAAGCGCCATATGAACAAGATACGTCGCGACGTGTAAATGCAAATACGTCGTGACGAGGGAAAGAAAGATTGAACAAGATACGTCACGACGTGTAAATGCAAATACGTCGCGACGCCTCTGCCCGAAAAGAAAAACACAAACCTGACTTAATCCAGCAACAATCAATTCAAAAACAATCAATCTTCCAAAAATTAATCCTTCCAGCAATGTCATGCTTCTTCAGAAAGATATAAAGCTAACAAAGGGAAAGCAATTTATTCGAAAAATGAACAGAAATCCTACCTAACTACAACTACTCTACTGGCTAGGTTTCTCCCCCACACTTAATCAAGATATTCATGCAACACAAAAGTTCACATCACTCCTAAACAGGATGCATGAATATAAAGAGGATGTAGGATGAGAAACAACCTGGTCTCATGGCGGGTCCTGAAACTTGGGATAGTCACCTGGCAAAAATCCGAGCTTCATCCCAATGGCTTGGCTCTTGTGCAGCTCAATGTCCAACACTTGACTTGAGGTCTCTCCTACAAAATCATCAGCAAGCAAATGTTCTCCAAGAAGAGTGTCAGTAAAAGATGTCAAAGTTTGTGCAAAATCATAACATGCATCATCAATAACCGTGTCAAGCATATTTACTCCAAGCAAGGTGTAATCCTCATGGGGGTGCTTCATTGCTTCATACATGTTGAAGCTCACCCTTTGATCGCCAACCTCCATGGTTATCTTCCTTCCTTCATGCTAATCATGGTGCTTCTTTGCTCAAGGAAGGGTCGTCGAGAATCGGTGAAGTATCTGCACAACCTCAAGAGACATGTCAAGTACATAAAAATCAGCAGAAAAAACTAGACCTTTAACTTGGACTAAGATATCCTCAATTATCCCCTTTGGATGCCTAAAAGACCTATCACTAATTGTAACACTACTGGATGTAGGTTTTATGCTTTTCACCCTAGGTTCTCATAGACCGATTTAGGCATCACATTGATAGCCGCCCCAAATCTAATAAAGCTCTCCCGATGGTCACTTTTCCTAAAGTGCAAGGGATGGTAAAAGATCCGTGGTCTTGACACTTGACAGTATTTGGGGCTTGAGTAATGCGACACATTGGAGCTCACTGACTCTCTCATTTGGCCTAAACTTTCTCTTATTAGGCACAAATCCTTCAAATACTTAGCATAGGCCGTAACTCTCTTCACTAGATCAAGCAAAGGTACATTCACTTCCACTTTCCCAAACAAATCAATGATTTCTTTCTCATGTTGTTTCTCATTTAAGCTTACTCATTAAATATGAATTGGGAAAAGGAAGGTCCTGAATACTTACCTCCTTACCTTTACCTCGCTTGCTTACTTGACTCTCCACTTCCCGCTTTCTCTTTAAAATCTCTTGGAGTTGTTTCCTTCTCGCTTGTTGTGAGTCTCTTCCTTTCTTTCATGGGTCCTCCTCTCGCACTTTCTCGATCTCATTACCCTTGTTGGAGGTAATCGCTCACTATCAATCTCATCCTCACATGGCTCATCTTCATCTTGAGGCTTGAACCTCACTTGCTTTCCACTCCCGAGGGCAATGGCATTAAGACTCTTGGGTTCATCACAAGATTGGAAGGAATGGCTCCTTTTCGCTACCGATTTTCACTCATATTGTTAGACAACCGAGTGACATAGGAATTGATGTTCTCGCCTTGGTCTCCCATTGCTCCATCCTCTTCTCCAAGGCATTGAATCTGGCAGCAGTCTTTGAGGAATCCTGTTGAATCAAAGAAGCAATTGCATTAAATTGGTTAGCATTAGAATCCCTCTCTTCCTTCATCAATGCCATCATATTGTGGAGCAACTGATTGGTATCCTCCTTTGGTGGCACTACCAAGGCTTGATGTTGACTAGGAACTGCTAGTGGAAATGCCGCTCCTCCTCCTTGTGAAACCCTAGTAGGTGCCTGTTCTCTTCACTCCTCCAATCAATCTAGGATTGGATCTCCATCCTTCATTGTAAGTGTTAGAGTATGGATCCCATTTCGATTCTTTTGCCTTAATACATTCTTTGAGACTTCCTCATATCGTCCCCGGCAACACTCGAAATATGCATTACCGACCTACAATTTTCACAACTAGGTGCGGTAAGCTCTGTTGAAGAAGTAGAGCGTTGCACATTCAAATTTTCAGCTCGGTAGTGATGCGTGGGACAGTAGTTATATCGACTCTCCAAAGAATCCACTTTCGACTCTAGGCTCTCCATTCTTTTAGCTTGAGCCGTCAAGGCTCCCAACTCATGCACTCCTCTTTGATCTCTGACACTGTACTGCTGATGGTTTAAAGCCATCTTCTTGATCAGATCCCATGCTTCCAAGGCTGTGAGGTCAATCAAAGATCCTCTAGATGCAGTATCTAACATACCCTTCTCCTGGCTCTTCAACCCATCATAAAAGTATTGCACCAATTGCTCATCAGGAATCTGGTGATGGGGGCATCAAGAAAAAAGGTCTTGGAAACGGTTCCAATAGTCATACAGTGACACATCGTATTCCTGGCGGGCTGAGTAAATCTCCTTCCTCATAGAAGATGTCCTGGAGGCTGGAAAGTATTTCTCCAGAAAGGCCTTCCTCAGATTGGCCCAGCTATGGTAAGCATTGGCCACATGCCTCGGAAGACTCATATACCACTCTCGTGCTTTCCCTTCCAAAGACAAATGAAACACCTTCCAAAGTACTTGATCCAAAGTAGCTCCCACTGGCTTCATACTCTGGCAGATCATTGTCAAAGCCTGTAGGTGCATATATGGATCCTCTCCTGCCAAACCATGAAATTTAGGAAGAGAATTAATCAGCAAACCTTTAATCTCAAAATTAACATCAAAATTAGGGCAAGCAGCAATAAATGGATCATAATGCACATCAGATGTTGTTGCCTCCCTAATTGTCCTACGTCGCTGATTCTCGTTGTTCTCTCCCACTCTCTCATGCTCACCATTTCCTCCATTAATTCCATTTCGGGTTGGTGAGCAGGATAATCGTGGATTTGGGTAAATATTAGGATTCTCACCATGTTCTCACTATCTCGCTCAACCACACTCCTTCTCTCTTGTTCTTTCCTTTCTTTCCTAAGTCTCCTCAAATGTCTCTCAACTTCGGGATGGAACTGAACAAGTTTACCTCTCCTGGGCATGCACCAAAAAGCAATCCACAAACTAAATAATGGTATCAAAAATGCTCACAGTCACACAAAATCAGATAAAAGTGAAATGCGATGAATGTGAGAGTATGGATGTATGAATGTATGTATGAGTGTGTATGTGTGAAAAATATGTAAAGTATGAAATAAGATCAAAGTATGATGTATGCGTGTGCAAAGGGAAATCAAATCTATCCTATGAACAAGTGTAAAAATCAAACTATCTAAATGCAATCAAAAACAATGATTCCTATTATCAACGACAAGTCATAAATGACAATGGCTATCCGATGGTAAACCAATTACTTAGTTCCCCGGCAACGACGCCAATTTGATCGCGGCTCTGTCGATGCGATCTTACGATCGATCCTTGAAAACCGGTCAAATAGAATAAATTCCAAGATTGCGGTGTAGGATGCAACCTCGGGTCGTCTCACTTAATTGGAACCAAATGAAAATGGTCTAATCTAGCCTAAATGTCAAAAATTGCAATCGAAGTTGATAAACGGGGTTTTGGTAATTTGGTCGAAACCGGTAAAGTAATCAAAATTTAACAAAAAGTATAAAAGAATATTTTTGGGATTTTTGAAATAATGCAATAAACAAAGAATCGGATAAAATCAAATTAATAAAATCCTCTTGAAAATGAGGCTCAGGCTATCACAGTTCAAAAATGGTTTTCGGGGATACAATCCACTAAGTTTCGAAAGATCAACCCTAAAGGACTCTTTAGGTCCAAAGATTTAATTAATGAACTCCATCATTTAAATCTTTGTTAAAAACCTTAGTGTGACAATTGGACAAGCAAATGCAATTGGTCAAATGAATAAAACACAACAATCTCAATCAAACACAACTAGGCAGATTAAAACCGTGAATGCAGTACCCAATGACATATATGAAACTTCATATATTAGGCATCAAAATGTTCTACAGATTACTTTGTCCAAATTTCAACATAGTATCAACACACGGTTAAACTATAACAATGCTAATCTAAATATATCGATGTAATCCTCTAACTCAGAAGTTTACACAAATATACTAGACTTCAGATACTAAGTGATTACTCCCCTTCGAAGCTCTGTAAACTCAAGCCATTGCTACATCTTCAAGAGGAAGGTTGGCTTAGCTACGAATGACTCCGGTCGATCCCTCGGATACTGGAGAATGAACGAGGCTCATGTTTGCAGAAGACAATGACGGTGATGATGGCGACTATGGAGATGATGGTAGACGATACTGAAAATGTGAAGGTCTTCTCCTTCCAGAGTCTGCGTTCCAAGCCGTCTCTGTATTCAAAAGTCTGCGTGAAAAAAAAGTCTCTCGATGACCTAAAAATAGCAAGTCTTATATGATGCATCACAGGCCGGGTTGGAACAGTGAGATGAACTTTCCATAAACAGGTCGGGTATCCGCTCATACGTTGCGACGAATACGATAAATGAATTAAGTTCATCGCGACGTGTGCACTCGTCTGCTCGTCGCGTCGTGTACATCACCGTGCGTCGCGACGTGCAGAAGTGTGCTCGCCGCGTCGTGTGAGATGCCATGCGTCGCGACGTGCGGAAGGACTGTTGACTTCCTATGTTGACTCCTTTGTTCCTGCAACAAAACAATAACAACAATTTGCAGTATCAATTGTCCCAATAAAAACTATGGAAAAATAAGTATCAAATCATGACAATTTACTGACAAATTGAGAATTGAAAGAACTCAATATGAGGAACCAATTTAAGCACAAAAATCATCAATACGGAGTCAACACATGCATAAGCAGCTATGAAAATGCAGCCAATTTATAATATAAACTTGGCTCAATCAACGGGCTACTTAGAATGCCCTCAAAAAAATTGTTTCCACTTATTATCAAGCGATGAAGTTTCCAACACCCCGCAGAGTCGGTGTTGTTAGAGATCAATAAAGAATCGCTAGAGAATGCTATTTGGCAGAAACAAAAACACTAGATGGGGCGGTAGTCCTGACGAGCTCTCTTGACGTGTTGAGCTATAAAGAGGAGCGAAACAATGAAGCCCGCTGAACCGAGCTCGTGCTTCTCAGTGAAGACAGAGATAGGGCTCGTTCGAAAGTCGTCAGGCAGAAAGCAACGAAGTTCTACAACATAAGAGTAAAGCCGAGCGACGTAAAGGTCGGTGGGTACGTCCTGCGAAAGGCTGAAGCGGCTGGGAAACACCCTGGAAAGCTCGGACAGGTGTGAGAAGGACCCTACCAGTTTGTCAAGCAAGCCGGGCTTGGTTCTTACATCCTATGCGATGCGATTGGGAAAATTCTACCGAGGCCATGAAACTCTCGAAACCTGAAGGCATTCTACCAGTAGATAACTTTTATTTTAGTTAATGTTTGTTCATTACTGTTTTTGTACAAAACCTGTGGCTACCTTTTTCCTGTCCCTGCCAGACAGGTTTTTTAACGGCCCACGCCCTCATTATCGTTAATAAAGGGGTTTTTCGATTTCCTGGAAAGAAAAATTTTCATTATAATTGGCAAAGAGCAGAAAATCCCGTCAACCATCGCTCGACCTCGAAACAGATCGACTACGGTCGGTCGATCGCCAGGACAAGATCCTTGGGACCATCGCTCGGCCTTGACACAGATCGACTACGGTCGGTCGGTCGCCAAGACAAGATCCTTGGGACCATCGCTCGGCCTCGACACAGATCGACTACGGTCGGTCGGTCGCCAAGATAAGATCCTTGGGACCATCGCTCGGCCTCGACACAGATCGACTACGATCGGTCGGTCATCAAGACAAGATCCTTGGGACCACAGCTCGGCCTCGACACAGATCGACTACGGTCGGTCGGTCGCTAAGACAAGATCCTTGGGACCATCGCTCGGCCTCGACACAGATCGACTACGGTCGGTCGGTCGCCAAGACAAGATCCTGGGACCATCGCTTCTACCGATACGGATCGACTACGGTCGATTGATCGTTAAGACAAGATCCGGGACCATTGCTCGGCCCGACACAGATCAACCACGGCCATCGGTCGCCAAGACAAGATCCTTGGGACCATCGCTCGGCCTCGACACAGATCGACTACGATCGGTCGGTCGTCAAGACAAGATCCTTGGGACCACAGCTCGGCCTCGACACAGATCGACTACGGTCGGTCGGTCGCTAAGACAAGATCCTTGGGACCATCGCTCTACTCGACACGATCGACTACGGTCGGTCGGTGCGCCAAGACAAGATCCTGGGACCATCGCTCGGCCTCGACACGATCGACTACGGTCGATCGGTCGCCAAGACAAGATCGCGGGACCACGGCTTACCGACACAGATCGACTACGATCGATCGGTCGCCAAGACAAGATCCTTGGGACCACAGCTTGGCCTCGACACAGATCGACTACGGTCGGTCGGTCGCCAAGACAAGATCCTTGGGACCATCGCTCGGCCTCGACACAGATCGACTACGATCGGTCGGTTGCCAAGATAAGATCCTTGGGACCACAGCTCGGCCTCGACACAGATCGACTACGGTCAGTCGATCGCTCGGCCTCGACACAGATCGACTACGATCGGTCGGTCGCCAAGACAAGATCCTTGGGACCATCGCTCGGCCTCGACACAGATCGACTACGATCGGTCGGTCGCCAAGACAAGATCCTTGGGACCACAACTCAGCCTCGACATAGATCGACTACGGTCGGCCGGTCGCCAAGACAAGATCCTTAGGACCACAGTTCGGCCTCGAAACAGATCGACTACGGTCGGTCGGTTGCCAAGACAAGATCCTTGGGACCATCGCTCGGCCTCAACACAGATCGACTACGGTCGGTCTGTTGCCAAGAGAAGATCCTTGGGACCACAGCTTGGCCTCGACACAGATCGACTACGGTCGATTGGTCGCCAAGACAAGATCCTTGGGACCACAGCTCGGCCTCGACTATCGATCGACCAAGTTGCCAAGATAAGATCCTTGGAACTATAGATCGACCTCGACGCCGGTCGGTCATGAACAACCTTATCAAATCCTACTATAGATCGAAAATAAAGAACACAAACACGGAAAATGACTTCGAAAAAATGAAGGACAAAAAAAAGAATTTTATTTCTTTGAATCTGCCCTGGCCACAAGCCCAACTAGGTGAGCTCTAAAAGTCAGCAGAAGGGGAGCTACGAATAGCCAAGGGAACAGGAGAGACCTCGGAGGTCGTTGGATGCGCAGGAGAAGCCTCAGAAGTTGACGGAACGATCGAGGCGGAAGCAGGGTCTAAGGGAACAACCGGAGGAATATCCTCATGAGAAAGCTCTTCCTCTTCAAAGCTAAGATCCAGCTCCTCCTCCGGAATCAACATTTGTTCCCCTTCCACCATCCCCTTCATTCCTTCCAAAGAAAGGCCGAGACCAGCGGGAAGCATCGGCTCGGTATATTCTTCAAATGATGGGCACTCCGACTGTTGGACCCTGAATTTTTTTTTATGATGATATTAAGCATGAATTTTGATAATTATATGTTTATGCCTTAGTTTGATTTAAATTTGGAATATTAGTGGATAATTGAGGTTTATTTGCGTTTAATGTGGTTTAAATGGAAATTATAAGATAAAAGTTTATGAGGGCATTTTGGGAAGATTACTTGAGTTAGAGTGGTTTAGGCTTTGAAAGGAAGGGTATAATGTCCTTTATACTCCCTTTTGACTTAAGTAGGAAATTAGGAGGAAAAGAAAAGAAAGAAGAAAAAGAAGGAAATAGAGGAAAGAAGAAGAAGAGTGCGCCGTCGGTGAGAAAAAGAGAAGAGAAGAGGGATTCTTCGATCTTTGCAGTTTTCGACCGAATTGAAGTGATTTCTGGGTAAGTTGAGTCCATTCCTTTGTGTTGTAACTAGGTTAAACCCTAAGATGGCTTGAATATGTTAGAATTAATGGTTTAGGGCTTTCGGAAGAAAAATGGTTAGAACTTTCCGGGTTGTTGCATTTATGATGGATTGGAAGCTTAGAAGGGGTTAGAAATGTAGTACAGAAGTTGATCTAATATTTTGATGTGTTGCATTTGAGTTTGTGAAGGGATTGAAGTTGGAAAATGCTAGAAATCGGGTTTCAGAGTTGTTCTCCAGACCTGCACGTCGCGACGTGCATATGAACACGCCGCGGTGTGCGAGAAAGGGGAGCAACATCGCGACGAATAAATGTTTATTCTCCGCGACTTGCGGGGATGGGTTCGTTGCGACGTGCGAACCTTTGTTCGCATGATGTGCGTATACCATAAGCACTTGTGTGCTCGCCGCAATGAAAGCACAGGCGTTCCCCATGACGAGCGGGCTTTCACGCCGCAATGAGCCCCTCGCTTTTCCAAAGAAGGATATATTTTGTTATTTTGGGCATATCTTTTGGTGTAGATGTCCAATTGAGGTGATTTTGGATTCATTGTGACCAAGGAGTAAAGGACTACAAGTGTATGAAGAAGGGAAGTTCGGAATTAGCCTTTAATTGTTCGAAATTTTAGGTGGAAGTCGAGTGGAGACTTTTAGTACTTTGCCTTATGGATTTTCATGCTTTTGAATATTAATTGAATGAGAACTTGGTTGCTTATAGGGAACCAAGCCGATTTGACCCAATCGCAAGAGGAAGGACACCAGTGAGTCGGATACTCGAGCGATATTAGGTGGGTAATATGTTTATGGTTATTGTGTGTATGGGCAAATTGCCTTATGTATGCTTGCTTGCATTATGTGACCTTGCTTGTGTTAAATTATATAAGAAATATTGAAATTGCATTATGACTATGATTATGCATGGCTTGATAGGCCTTATGGCATTTTGCAAAAATGAAAAGAATGAGAATTTCGAAAAGCTTTGATAAAATGCTTTGAGCATGAAACGAATGGATTATGTGTTATGTTTGGGTAAGAGAGATACGGATGGAGTCACGTGCACGTCGACATAAAAGCCTTCTCCCGGCTGCCCGCTTGAGGCAACGAGATCCTTGAGAAATCGGACTCGGATAGTTTACAGATTTAACTTCAGTTTATCTGGATCGTTTACGGAACTCTCGAGCCAATTGTTTGTGCATACACGATTGATTTGTTGAGCATGACACATGTTAAATTGGTATATTGTGAAATCGTATGACATGAATTGTGATGCGATGAATGTAAAGTGATAGATTGATGATTTGTTATATGCTTGTATAAATATATATGCTTGATTGTGTGGCTCGTTGCCAATGGCCATAAACGTATATGCCACTAAGCTTCGCAGCTCACCCCATTACTCCCCCTCCTCAGGTGCAGATCGAGACGATAGTTGACCTTGCGAGGCATCGGAAACTTCCAGCTAATTAGGAGCCTTGCATTAAGTTAGTATTTTGGTTAGCCCGCCAAACATTTCAACATGGAGCATACTCATGTATTTTTGGATTCAAACTATATTATGTAATGTGTGTTTGCAAGGATACTTGTTTAATTTCTAAACTTGATGGCTTATGTAATTGAGATGATTAATGCATGGTTAGAATTTATGCGTAAACGATTGATGGTATACGAACGTGTGATTTATGGATCGAACTTTGTATGGATGTTGGGATCGGGTCTGAAGGTATTTGGGCGCCCGTCGCCGGCGCGACCCGAGGGGCCACCTCTAGAATCGGGGAATCCGGGACCCGAGCCCAACATTGTTTGGTATCAGAGCGCCTAGGTTTAGTGTCCTCGGCTTAGAATGCATAATAGGATTGTGTGATCTATGATTATTGTTGCATTGATTAAGTGACATGCATATCATGCATACATGTAGATTGACCTATAGCTAATCCTTAGTGTTTCCCTTTGAAGGAGTACGATGCCACCTCGTAGAAGGACACGAGGAGCTTTGCAAGGATTCATTGCCGACTCTCAAGCGGAGAGGAGAGGATCGATGAGTCGATAGCTGTGAAATCTTGAGGCTTCTGTAGGGCTAGGTAGTGAGCCCATTCCTTCGCAGACTCAGGAGTCGCCAGCTATGCAGGAGCAAGTGCCTCCGTTGGATCCGAGGCTATTTCAGGCCTTCACCCAGGCATTTGTTCAGGCTATGGGTCAGATACCACAGCCTTCTGCTTCAGCCCCAGCTCAGAAGGGTAGACGATTTGATAGGTTAAGAAAGTATGGGGCAGTTGATTTCTTTGGGACATCAGATCCAGAGGAAGCCGAGACATAGCTGAGAAGGACTGAGAGAGTGCTGGATCAGATGGAGTGTGAGGATGACGAGAGATGCTCTGCATTGGTGGGAGACTGTGCCAGGCAGTCAGATGAGACCCGTAGGGTTGTCATGGCAGAACTTCTTGGCTGCTTTTAAGAAGAAGTATCTATCTGAGGTTTATATCCAGCAGAAGCAGAGGGAGTTCCTCAGTTTGACTCAGAGGGAGATGACGGTTAGCGAGTATAAGCAGCGGTTCACGCAGTTGGCGAGGTATGCTTCAGATCTGATGCTGAATGAGGCTGCTAGATGTCGCCGGTTTGAGTCGGGTCTGCACTTGGCTATTAGAGAGAAGGTGATAGTGCAGAATTCCTGTGATTTCCAGCAGCTGGTTGAGGCAGCTTTGCGGGTTGAAAATATTGAGAATATCAAGAGTGCAGTGAACAAGAAGAGAAAGGGCAGAGAGCAGTCCAGGAGGGGAAGTAGCACTAGTACTCCTATGCCAGACAGGAGTGCTAGGAGCTTCCCAGTTCAGTCAGAGGAGAGGAGCAGCGGTGCGAGCCGACCTAGGCCGATGAGGACTTCTACTGTTTCTCACCAAGCCTCCACGGTGGGCGGCGGTAGAAGGGGAGATGGAGATAGGTCATTCATTCCGAAGTGTGAGCACTGCGGAAGGTCCTATAGAGGAGAGTGCTTTAGATTAACAGGAGCTTGTTTCAACTGTGGGGAGAAGGGACACATTGCCAGAGAGTGTCCTCAGCCTCCACGACAAGAGAGGAGTCAGATGCAAGTTCCGAGGAGGACCGAGACCATGGGATAGAGGACTGCAACAGAAGTGGGCAGTTCAGATGTAGCCAAGAGAGTGAGCATTCCGGGGAGACCCAGAGGGCAAGCATCGGCTAGGGTGTTTGCTATGACTAGAGAGGATGCAGAGACCGCTTGATCGCGGCTCTGTCGATTCGACCTTAAGATCGAACCTTGGAAACCGGTCAAAAATAATAAATTCCAAGATTGCAGTATAGGATGCAACCTCGGGTCGTCTCACTTAATCGGAACCTAATGAAATGGACCTAAGCTAGCCTATATGTCATAAAATGCAAGTGAAATCAGTAAGAAAAAAGGGGGTTTTGTTTGAAAACATTAACTACACTAAAAAGCATGTAACAATTATTTTTGGATTTTTGAAAATAGAAAAGGGAAATACTAAAACAAGTGATAAAATCCTTTTGAAAACAAGCTTTGGCTATCACAGTTCAAAACTAAGTGTGAATGGTAAACCTTAAAGAATTATCTTTAAGTCTAGGGTCTTGATTAATGGACTCCTTTCACTCTTGACTTCATGTCTCAAAACCCCCATTGAGTGCTCTTGAGCCTCAGAACCTTAAAGGATTCTTTAAGTCCAGGATCTTGATCAATGAACTCCATTGCTCAAGATCCCGTTAAGCGCATCTTAGTGTGTGCGGTGGATTAAAAATCACTAAGTTTGAATGGAAAAAACCTTAAAGAACTCACTTTAAGTCCAGGGTCTTGATTAATGGACTCCTGTCACTCTTGACTCCATGTCTCAAGACCCCATTAGGTGCTCTTGAGCCCTAGAACGTTAAAGGATTCTTTAAGTCCAAGGATTTAATCAATGAACTCCATTGCTGAAAACCTTGTTAAAAACATCTTAGTGTAAAGGGGATTTGCCAATGCAATGGGTCAAATGAAATCTAGCATCAACTCATTATCAAAGCAGTAACTAAGCGGATAAAGAGAATCAACAAGATCACAAGTTGACATATATGAGACTTCATATATTTAAGCACAAAGTTCTACATAAACAAATCCATAACACATTACATTGTTCAACGCTTAATTAAACTCTAATTAAGCTAATCTAACTACAAAGCAATAAACCCCAACTCGGTTGTTCATAACAATGCAGTTAAACGTGACAATGTAAACTACTAATCCAAACAACACATTAAATGTCAAACATTTAGCTATAATCAAATAGCTTCACTACAAATTACAAACCCCATACCTAGGCATTTATAAATCATAGCAAAACTACAGATTAAGCTACTCCCCTTGAAAGCTCGGTGAACTCCAGTCATCACTGCATCTTCAACAGAAAATAAATGCCTAACCACGCATTTTAACCGGAACCTTCACAACTCGTGATGAATCCAAGCTATCCATGATGGCGTCGGCGTTGAAAATGAAGAACAAAACCTATGTGAAATTATCCCCAGGGAACCCCGAAGGGAACCCTGGGTGGTGGACGATGCTGCTTCCTCTTCTTCTCTCTTCGCCCGTCGGTCTTCTCTCTTCTTCCCCGCGTGTCGATTGCTCAACAAAAAATTGCCCAGGCGATCCAGATGATGCCCGTTTTAACCTAATTCAGCAATATTTAAAGGATGGTTCACGGGTCGGGTCAGTACAGTGAGTGATTTTTTCGTTTAAAATCTGAATACCCGTCTGCACATCGCGACGTATAAATAAAAATTCTTCGCGACGTGTGCTCTGGCTTGCTCGCCGCGACGTATGAATTAATTCTCGTCGTGACGTACGATCTGGCTGGCTCGCCGTGATGTGTTGAATTGTTGACGTCGCGACGTATGATCTGTGTTGATGCGCCGCGGCGAGGTGATTGGTTCACGCCGCGACGTGCCTTAAGGACTTCATGCCGTGTTGACTCTTCTGATCCTTTCTGACTCCTTTTCTCCTACAATATAAAGTAACAATTTCCAGTATCAATTGTTCTTAGAAAAATTATAATGCAATTAATGTCAATTTGTACAATTTTACTAGCAAATTGCATAAAACATAAGCTCACCGTAAGAGACTAATTTAAGCACAAAAATCATGAATTAAGAGTCAAAAAGTGCATTAACAACCATGAAAGTGTAGCCACTTATATATTAAACTTGGGTTCAATCACCGCTCCAGATGTAGTCACTGATACGGTTCAGTTATTTTCTGATGTTGTGATTGCTTTGATTGATCCGGGTTCTACTCACTAGTTTGTTTCTTCGAGTAGACCTGTATGTGATAGAAATGTGAGCCCTTTGGATACTCCGCTGATGGTGAGTACTCCAATCGGCCAGCACATTGTGATTAGTAAAGTGTATAGAGGTTGTCAGATTCGCATTGATGGAGAACTTCTAGTGGTTGATTTGATGCCACTAAAGATGGGAGGATTAGATGTGATTTTGGGTATGGATACGTTAGAGAAGTACAATGCCCGTTTGGATTGTAAGCAGAAGACAGTGGAATTTAATTTGGGTAGTGGCAAGAGAGTGGTGTTTGTGGGGGACAGAAAAGCAAGTCCGCCCAGAATTGTTTCATCTTTGACATCAGAAAAGATGATGAGGAAAGGGTGTGAGGCACTTTTGGCCTATGTGGTAGACTCTAGGGCAGATAGAGGAAAGTTGGAGGATATTCCAGTAGTCAGGGAATTCTCAGAATTACCAGGACTACAGCCAGCTAGAGAAATTGAGTTTTCCATTGAGCTATTTTCAGGTACGGCACCAGTTTCAATTCTGCCTTACCGGATGGCTCCGGCGGAATTGAAAGAGCTTAAGGAGCAGTTGGAGGAGTTGTTGGAGAAAGGGTATATTAGACTGAGCTCTTCACCTTGGGGAGCTCCAGTTCTTTTTGTGAAGAAGAAGGATGGATCGTTAAGGATGTGTGTGGACTATCGGAAGTTGAATCAGGTTACTATGAAGAACAGGTATCCGCTTCCTCGCATTGATGATCTGTTTGATCAATTGTAAGGAGTGAGAGTCTTCTCTAAGATAGATTTGAGGTCGGGTTATCATCAGTTGACGATTAAGGAGTCGGATGTGCCGAAGTCTGCTTTCAGGACTCAATATGGGCATTTTAAGTTTTTGGTTATGCCCTTTGGATTGACGAATGTGCCTGCAGCGTTTATGGATTTGATGAATCGGGTCTTTTAGCCATTCTTGGACCAATTTATCATTGTCTTCATTGATGATATATTGGTTTACTCCAAGAGTGATCGGGAGCATGAAGAGCATTTGAGGATTTCTTTGGAGACTTTGAGGAGAAATGAGTTATATACCAAATTCGATAAATGTGAATTTTGGCTGAGAGAAGTTTCATTTCTTGGACATGTGATCTCAGAGCAAGGAGTTCATGTGGATCCAAAGAAGATAGAAGTTGTTGTGACTTGGGAAGCACCGAAGAATGTAGCAGAGGTGAGAAGTTTTTTGGGTTTGGCAGGTTATTACCGGACATTTATGGGGGGATTCTCTATGATAGCCGCTCCGATGACGAAGTTGTTGAGGAAAAATCAGAAATTTGTCTAGAGTGATGAGTGTCAGAGGAGCTCAAGCACAGGTTGACCAGTGCTCCGATTTTAATTTTTCCATCGGGTGATGAGGGATATACTGTGTATAGTGATGCTTCGAGGAAGGGTCTCGGTTGTGTTTTGATGCAAGGAGATAGAGTGATTGCTTATGCTTCGAGGCAGTTGAAGCCTTATGAGCTGAATTATCCGACGCATGATTTGGAGTTGACAGCAGTGATCTTTGCTTTGAAAATTTAGAGGCATTATTTGTATGGAGTTCAGACGATGATCTTTACCGATCACAAGAGTCTGAAGTATTTGTTGAGCCAAAAGGAACTGAATTTGAGGCAGAGAAGGTGGATTGAGTTGCTCAAGGATTATGATTTGTTGATTGAGTATCATCCGGGCAAGGCCAATGTAGTGGTGGATGCTTTGAGTAGGAAGTCTTCGATTGCACATATTCGATCGGTTTATCTTCCTTTATTGGAAGAGATGGCCAAGCTTAAGATAAGCTTCAAGCAGGAGGAACCGAATTGCCTTCTAGCTAATTTTTGAGTGAGATCGATTCTCAGGGAGAAAGTTAGAGTGTTACAGGTTCAAGATGCAGATTTGAGCAAACTCAGGGATGAAATTCAGAATGGTAAGGTTTCGGAAGTGATAGTGAGAGATGATGGGCTTATGACAGTGGGGAACAGGTTGTGTATCCCAGATGTGCAGGAGGTTAAGGCCGAGATTATGGATGAGGCACACAATGCGCCTTACGCCATGCATCCAGGTAGTACCAGGATGTATTGAGATTTGAGAGAGTATTGTTGGTGGAAAGGCATGAAGAGGGATATAGTAGAGTTTGTCAGTAAGTGTCTAGTGTGTCAGCAAGTCAAGGCTGAACACCAGGCACCTTCTGGCAAGTTGAGGCCGTTGCCTATTCCGGAGTGGAAGTGGCAAAGGGTGACGATGGATTTTCTGATGGGATTGCCCAGGACTAGTAGGAGGCATGATGCCATTTGGGTTATTATGGACCGGTTGACCAAGTCAGCTCACTTTTTGGCGATTAAGCAGACTGATTCTTTGCATGTGTTAGCAAAGAAGTATATCAATGAGATAGTGAGGTTGCATGGGATTCCGGATTCGATTGTTTCTGATAGGGACTGTAACACCCCATTCCCGCGTGACCCGAACCCGACATCAATGGTGATATCCGAGTCCGTGCCCCGCGAGGGTGGCATGCTACATCACTCAGTCGAAACTCAGTATAATTTTTTTTTCAAACATTCATTCCATCAGAGCCATTTCCTTTTCTTTCATTTACACACATATGCTGAACACAAGAGACCATTTGCATCAGCGTGCATAGATAAACATTTTCCGTTAATATAATCAGTTACAGTTATTACAAATGGTCAACCATAAATTACAATAACCATTTTATGTACAAAACAGAACAACATTGGCCCATTTCACATGCAATTAGTCATTTTGGAAAACAATTCTATTGGACACTAATGCGCATTTAAAACTGATCCCGATCTCTTCTCTACTTCAATATCCAACAACGTTATACGCCCGTTGCCTAACGGGGTATTCTTCTGAGTCCTGAAAAATAATTGCAAATTTTGGGTGAGTTTTGCGAACTCAGTGAGAAACCATCATCGATGGTTCACTCAACTCATGCATATTCAATCAATTTAAATAATACATACAATCACATTTCTCAAATGTAATACGTTTTGCCTTTAGTACAATTTATATTCAATCATTTATAGATGCAATGCACATGTGACACTTTTCATTTTCATTTCATTGTTGTGACTGTGCTCAAATCGTCCCGAGGACGGCACATTGCGTTGAGCCAGTGGCTCTGAAAACATTGGGCTTGAAGCCCTGGTACATTGAGCCTGAGGCTCTGAATACGTTGGACCTGAGGTCTTGTGCGTTGAGCTGAAAGCTCTCATATACGTTGGGCGTGATATGCCCGATACGGTGGTCGCCTCCGCCACCTGGCGCTTTTATCTCGATCATACTTTTATGCATGCAATGTACATGTTCCAATTCACATTCACCGATATTTTACATTTCAAAGACCAATTCCCATTCCTTCGGACCTTCGGTCCGGTAACTCAGTCACTAATAAATTTCATATTCACAAATTATTCCATTGAAGCACCCATGCATAGTTACACACAAATAGCACTTCGATATCACATTCCACATATTTGATAACCTATGGTCCAAAATCACCAAAATCAAACACACATAATCCCTCCATTATCTCCACATGGAAAAATTGCAAAATATTAAACACATAAAGGTTGAGGAACCAACTAGGTTACTCACCTGTATTTTCGAGCCAAAATTTGGTCGTCTCAGTGTCGTCGGTGGACCGACGCTCCAAGTGTGACTCTATCACAGTGACAGTATACAAACATTATCAATTGTTCAATCAGAACTCTTTTAGAATGCACATGTAACACTTAGAAGATGCACAATGCATGATCATGATATTCCCGGCCCTAATCTCATTTTTTTTCATCATAAAAATTCGTCTAAAAATTAGAAACCTATTGGCGCTGACGGTGCGCAATTCGGACCTCTATAGGTCCCCAATTAAACAAAACAGTGATTAAAGGCTCCGTTACCCGGGGTCACGTCAATTTCCCGTCCAAAAATTCCCAATTTCTCACAAAATGAAATTCAATATGTTACAAATCCGATGTCTCAAGAATCAGGTCAATCGGACGACGGACGGAAAAGAAATTGACAAAAGAAGCAAGAAATCCTAACATACCAATTAACAAAAAAAAAAAAAGAACCAACCTCGCTGGGGCGAGACGTCGCCCTAGCGGGGCTGACTTATCCGGCCTCGTCGCTAGGGCGAGGCGTCACCCTAGCGATGCCGACCCTCTCTAAGCCTCGTCACTAGGGCGAGGTGTCGCCCTAGTGACCAGGCGTCTTCCCATTTCCCCCCTTTTTTTTCTTGATTTCTAATCCAACTTCCAACACTCATAGCTTTTAGGACACAATTCAGAAAAATACAAATTATACCTTGTTGGAAAGATCATAAAAACCTCTACAATTCTCAAGAAGACCATAAAAATTAATTTCACCTCTAAGGGTGTCAAAAATCCCATCAAAGCTACTGCCTACTCAAAACCCATCAACACAGTACCGTACCTTGTAAATTCAGTAACTTTCCTTCTCTTCAGTAAAAAATTACATAATAAATATCCTCTTCAATATCACAATGTTATCTAAAACTTTCATGAATAGTCTAAATTCAAATTCAATGGCTAACTAGGTCAAACAATTCAGTGAAGGCTGCTGCCCTTGGAAATCATTCAATTTGAGCAGTAAACTTCTAACAAGCATAACTCCCTGTTCACAAGTCATAAAAATCACCACTTTATATCCCTGAAAAGATCAAACTTCAAAATTCAATTCTTCCTGAAATAACAAAACTCCAATTCAGCCTATAACAATGTCAAATCTGCTATGCAAGTTTCTGACCTAATCAGCACTTAACATCACAATGTAGGTTCAGATTATGAAATTCCATATCTCCCACATCTGATTTCAAAAAATTACATGCCATATACCATTGTCAAGATCAATGTGCCATCTAAAACTCTTCAGTATATTTCCAACACCAATTCAATTCATAAAAATTGCTAAAATTCTTCCAAAGCAAAATGTGATCAAATCTGCCAATCCAGCTAGGTGTCATTGAATGCATAAAAACAGTCAACCATAATCAGGCCATAACTCCTACTATACACATATAAAAATCCCAAAATCAGTGGCCTTGGAAAGCTAACTTAATAGGCTTCAACTTTCATTTAGTCCATTTGTCCTAATTCCTTATCAATTAATTTAGAAAAATAAGCAAAACTATAGGGTATGATTTCGGGTACTGTTCATTCCAGTCATGAGCAGTAACTTTCCAAGCCAAATTGCACCCTCTTCAAGCTAACATTGGACAATGCCTATTTCATACAAAAATGTAGCTAACATCCCAAAGTTTAAGTGGCCACAAACCTCACCTCATTTTCATTCCTACACAATTAGTTATGCTAACAACAGTACAATCAGTGAAAACCATAATTTTCCAGATTTGGTGTTAACCTTTGTTCTATCATTTCCAATGCCATTAACACATCATTAAGCATTCAAATGAACACAAATTAGGTCTTACCACATTCATACATGTACTAGGGCTAATACTTAAAAATTGGCAGCACTCAATTCTTCATTTCCAAGTAAAATCAATCATCAATTTAATGCATCCATCATCATAATAAATACTCCAAACCTTTCATTAATTACTCCTATCTACCATGGCATTTACTTCCTAATGAAAACACCATTAAAACATCATATAAAGCTTAATTCATTTACTTACCTAATTAGCTTCCAACCTTCACTTTTCCAATTTATTGCACTAACTCCTCTAATCTACCACACCATATATGTCTTTCATCATCATGGGAAGGCTATGGCTGAGTAACAAATCAAAGAACTTTTGAGTGTTTGGAGGAAGGTGAAGAAAGAAGCAAAATCCGATGGTGAGAAAACAAATGGAGAAATGCTTCGGATGAGTGAGCTAACAACTTAATAACTTGTTTCTTTTCTTGCTTCTAACCAAGGTAAACCGATAGGATCAAGTGAGAAGCATTAATGAAGGTATTTGATGGCTAATTGTTATTGGCCAGAGCTTTAAAGAAAAGTCAAAATAATGATTCTTTAATCCAGATCCAAAAACTAACCCAATCAACTCAAATGACCATAATTTCAATCCCAAAATAATATACCCAATAGTGCAAGTGCCATTGGGTAGCAATTTCGCCTAGAAAATCGATGTGTTTGCCAATTGGCGATTTTTCTCGATCCGGGAATTTCCAGGAATTTCTCCGAATCATTTTTTTGAAAATTACCGAAATTGCCCAAAATTGTAAAACATATAACAGTCCACTCCCAAAAATTTTTCAAACACGAAAACCACCTTTTCCACTACAAAAACACATTTAGGCCATTTACCGACGATTTTGCCGGTCCGGGAATTTTCTCCGGAAAATTCCAGAAAATTTCCTATAATTCCAGTAAAATAGAAAACAATTTATGGCGCACTCAGAATAATTTTTCAAATCCATTAACCACGTTAATCCCAAGAAAATTGTCTTAGGCACGCAAACCGAGAATATCATGTATGCATGTACAGTAATTTCATGTGCACAATTGTGATTGTGTATCAATCCTATTATGCATGAACAGTACTAATTAATTCCTCTCAATCCCATCCTATGACAAATTTCCTATTTTACCCTTCCAGTAGGGGGTGGGATGTTACAAGGACCCTCGGTTCACTTCGAGATTTTGGGGTAGCTTGCAGGAAGCTTTGGGGACGAAGCTGAATTTTAGTACGGCGTTTCACCCTCAGACGGATGGTCAATTTCAGAGGACCATTCGGACTCTTGAGGGGATGCTTCGGGCTTGTATGATGGATTTTCGAGGAGCTTGGGATGAACATTTGCCATTGATCGAATTTGCTTATAATAATTCGTACCATTCGAGCATCCAAATGGCTCCATATGAGGCTTTGTATGGTAGGAGGTGTAGGACTCCGATTTGTTGGGATAAAGAAGGAGAGCGAAAATTGGAAGGACCAGAATTGATTCAGACGACGGTTGATAAAGTCAATCTGATTAAGCAGCAGCTTAAGGCAGCACAGGATAGGATGAAGAGTTATGTTGATGCTCATCGAAAAGAGATGGAGTTCGAAGTCGGTGAGAAAGTGTTCCTTAAGACGTCTCCTTGGAAAGGAGTGCTAAGGTTTGGCAAGAAGGGCAAGTTGAGTCCGAGGTATGTGGGACCTTATGAGATCCTTGAGAGGATTGGACCACTCGCCTACAGATTGGCGTTACCTCTAGAATTGTCTCAAATTCATGATGTCTTCCATGTGTCGATGTTGAGAAGGTATAGATCGGATCCTTCTCATATCATTCAGACTAGTGAGGTTCAGCTGTAGGACGATCTGAGTTATGAAGAGCTTCCAATGGAGATCTTGGATACCAAGGAAAAAGTCCTCAGGAACAAGACAGTTCAGTTAGTCAAAGTACTATGGAGGAATCATTCGGTAAAGGAGGCTACTTGGGAGCCATTGGAAGCCATGCGGGAGAAGTATCCGCATCTCTTTGATGATTCAGGTAAATTTCGAGAACGAAATTTCTTTTAAGAGGGGGAGAAATGTTGGACCCCGAATTTTTTTTATGATGTTATTAAGCATGAATTTTGATAATTATGTGTTTATGCCTTAGTTTGATTTAAATTTGGAATATTAGTGGATAATTGAGGTTTATTTGCGTTTAATGTGGTTTAAATGGAAATTATAAGACAAAAGTTTATGAGGGCATTTTGGGAAGATTACTTGAGTTAGAGTGGTTTAGGCTTTGAAAGGAAGGGTATAATGTCCTTTATACTCCCTTTTGACTTAAGTAGGAAATTAGGAGGAAAAGAAAAGAAAGAAGAAAAAGAAGGAAATAGAGGAAAGAAGAAGAAGAGTGCGCCGTCGGTGAGAAGAAGAGAAGAGAAGAGGGATTCTTCGATCTTTGCAATTTCCGACCGAATTGAAGTGATTTTCGGGTAAGTTGAGTCCATTCCTTTGTGTTGTAACTAGGTTAAACCCTAAGATGGCTTGAATATGTTAGAATCAATGGTTTAGGGTTTTCGGAAGAAAAATGGTTAGAACTTTCTGGGTTGTTGCATTTATGATGGATTGGAAGCTTAGAAGGGGTTAGAAATGTAATAGAGAAGTTGATCTAATGTTTTGATGTGTTGCATTTGAGTTTGGGAAGGGATTGAAGTTGGAAAATGCTGGAAATCGGGTTTCGGAGTTGTTCTCCAGACTCGCACGTCGCGACGTGCGTATGAACACGCCGCGGTGTGCGACAAAGGGGAGCAACGTCGCAATGAATAAATGTTTATTCGCCGCGACGTGCGGGGATGGGTTCATCGCGACGTGCGAACCTATGTTCGCCGCGACGTGCGTGGTATCGTCATGGCGCTTGCCATGCGAGCCCCTCGCTTTCCAAAGAAGGATATATTTTGTTATTTTGGGCATATCTTTTGGTGTAGATGTCCAATTGAGGTGATTTTGGATTCATTGTGACCTAGGAGTAAAGGACTACAAGTGTATGAAGAAGGGAAGTTCGAAATTAGCCTTTAAGGGTTCGGAATTTTAGGTGGAAGTCGAGTGGAGACTTTTAGTACTTTGCCTTATGGATTTTCAAGCTTTTGAATATTTTCCTTTGAATATTAATTGAATGAGAACTTGGTTGCTTATAGGGAACCAAGCCGATTTGACCCAATCGTAAGAGGAAGGACACCAGTGAGTCGGATACTCGAGCGATATTAGGTGGGTAATATGTTTATGGTTATTGTGTGTATGGGCAAATTGCCTTATGTATGCTTGCTTGCATTATGTGACCTTGCTTGTGTTGAATTATATGAGAAATATTGAAATTGCATTATGACTATGATTATGCATGGCTTGATAGGCCTTATGGCTTTTTGCAAAAATGAAAAGAATGAGAATTTCGAAAAGCTTTGATAAAATGCTTTGAGCATGAAATGAATGGATTATGTGTTATGTTTGGGTAAGAGAGTTACGAATGGAGTCACGTGCACGTCGACATAAATGCCTTCTCCTGGCTGCCCGCTTGAGGCAACGAGATCCTTGAGAAATCAGACTCAGATAGTTTACGGATTTAACTTCGATTTATCCGGATCGTTTACGAAACTCTCGAGCCAATTGTTTGTGCATACACGATTGATTTGTTGAGCATGACACATGTTAAATTGGTATATTGTGAAATCATATGACATGAATTGTGATGCGACGAATGTAAAGTGATAGATTGATGATTTGTTATATGCTTGTATAAATATATATGCTTAATTGTGTAGCTCGTTGCCAATGGCTATAAATGTATATGTCACTGAGCTTCCCAGCTCACCCCATTACTCCCCCTCCTAAGGTGCAGATCGAGACGATAGTTGACCTTGCGAGGCATCGGAAACTTCCAGCTAATTAGGAGCCTTGCATTAAGTTAGTATTTTGGTTAGCCCGCCAAGCATTTCAACATGGAGCATACTCATGTATTTTTGGATTCAAACTATATTATGTAATGTGTGTTTGCAAGGATACTTGTTTAATTTCTAAACTTGATGGCTTATGTAATTGAGATGATTAGTGCATGGTTAGAATTTATGCGTAAACAATTGATGGTATGCGAAAGTGTGATTTATGGATCGAACTTTGTATGGATGTTGGGATCGGGTCCGAAGGTATTTGGGCACCCGTCGTCGGCGCGACCCGAGGGGCTGCCTCGAGAATCAGGGAATCCAGGACCCGGGCCCAACACCGACCCCTCAGGAACGTGAGCCTAATGGCACTTTCTCAAGATCGAAAGGGCCAAGTCGCAAGCATATTCCAAGCATTCCCCAAGGAGAAACCGCTTCTGCCACCGCTTGATCGCCTCAACCCTTTGTCTTTTGACGGAGCCTCGCAACTCCCTCAATACGTCCTTGGTCCTGTGCCTGCCCTCCACCGCCGTTTGACAATCCTGGCAGAATTTCTTGCTATGCTCCTGCTCTCTCTCCACCACCTTCTTCAGCTCGTCATTCGCCGTAACCAGCTGGCTCCTCTCCTCCTCTCCCGTGGCCAGTTGAGCCCTCAGGACGCCCATCATATCCTCTCGGGATTTTTTCTCCTCCTCCAAGGAAGAGTTTTGAGCCAGGAAGAGGTCTCTCTCCTCCTTCACCCCTGAAAGCTCGTCCTTCATAGCCTTCATCTGCTCATGGAGGTCCTAGACTTCCCGGTCCAGAGCCTCCAGACGTTGTAGCACTGTGTAGGACATCGCCGCACTCCGTATACCGCAGCGAACGAGTTGAGACCCCAACTCCAGATTACTTTTCTTGTCCATGGTCTGCTCATCCAAAGGGGGAGTAATCCTCTCGGCAATATGGTGGGACACTTCGAGGTCCCCGATCGAGGTAGTCTTGGACAACTTAATTACAGACTCCCACTTCCCGGCGTTAACTGCTCGCCCTCTCCCCTTGCCTGTTCTCTCCCTCTCTTTCCTATCTTGACTGGATGGGCCGGATGGTAGATCATCGAGTCGGATCAATCTCTTCCTCTTAAGAGGCGGCTCCACTTCCTCCTCCTCTTCTGAACCTTCTCGGCCCGCACTTACTGGCATGATAGGTAAAGACGCCGATACGTCAGGACGATCTTCAATGGGCGGAGGGGCAAAAAACACAGTAGAATGACCGGGCTCCGCTGCAGGAGGGGCGCCTTCACTAGTCCCAGCCTCCTGGGGTTTTCACGAAGAAGTACTTCGTCCGCCAAGCGGAGACCTTCGAAGCTGTTCCCGCTGGACGATAACTGGCATCTCTGTACATCAGAGAAGGCACCCCGGCCCCAGAGCTCGGACTCTGACTCATCCTCAAAAAATGACGTAGGATGCCAATCGAAGGAGGGCAGCCAAACTGATAACACAGCAAGGCCAAACCGTTGATGAACCTCCATGTAACATCCCGTTACTGTTAGTAAGGGTATTATGGTAATATTGGGTTAGACTGATAGGTTTCATTGCATTCACTGATTGAGCATGTTACTGGCCTCTAATTATAGAGGAACAGGTTTATTGCATATGCATTTATTCACAGGTACATGCATTCATGATTTTTTGGCATTTTAATTGTGATTATGAATTGATTGGACTGTGAACTGGAAACTGACTGAACTGACTGAATCATGATCAATTGAGAAAGTTGGAGTAAGTGGACTTGAATGAATGATTTAGAATAGTCTAAGTGTGATTGACTATTGATAGTGGCTCATAGGAAATTTTCGGGAAATTCGGGAGAAAATGCCCGGACCGAAAATTTTGGAGTGACCGACTGATTGACTGTATAGTACTGAAAGAATTGTCCAATGGCAAAGGAAATATTAGAGTTATACTGTTAGGAAATAAAATGTTGAGCCATTGAAATTTAGAGACTGAAATTTGAACTGGTTTGGAGACCTATGTCTATATATAGCTAGGTTTGAATTTGGGAAATTTACTTAAGGCATTATCGTTTCTCTCTTCCCCTTCTCCACGGCAATCTTCGATTCCTCCCATCGGTGAGGATTCTTTGATCTTTCCTTATGGTTTTCTTCTCTTTATGCTAGCCTAACTGGTTTATTGTGATTAATGAAGGTTGAGAAGGATTGAGAGTGGGTTATCGTTGAGTTGAAAGATTTTAGGGTTACAATGATTTTGAGAGATTTATGGATTGATCTTCGATTGGTAAGTTTTAATGGTATTAATGTTGTTATTATGATTGTTACATGTATTTATGGCATTTTTTGTGAAAGATTGAGTAGTTAGGATGTTTAATGGAGGTTTTAGAGAGCTTTAATGGGGGGAAATAGATCGGAGAAGACAGTGGGCGACCCGCACATCGCGACGTCTGGCGCGGCCCCGCCGCGGCGAGAAATTCAGTGCTCGCCGCGATGAGTGCAGCGAGACGCCGCGACGAGCGCCTGGTTCCACGCCGCGGCGAACATTTTCGCCTACGTCGCGGCGAGCCACGAAAAGGACGCACGTCGTGGTGAGCGTGCTTCACGCCGCGGCGAGCGATCTTCTCTTCGTCGCGGCGAGGGGTGTAGGTCACGGCGAAGGACAGTTTTCTGATGGAGTGATTTTTAGTTTATTGGGCATAATTTATGGTATAGACCTCCGATTGAGGTGATTCTCGATTATTTTTTTATACCAGGGAAAGAGGTCTACAACTGAGGATAATTATGGGAGTTAGAATTTAACTTAAATGGTATTGATTCATAGAGATTAAGGTCAATTATGGTTCATAGTGTGACCTAAATATTGAATTGAGACAATTGGAGTTTTAATTGGGATTTTCAATAAAGGTTTTGACCCAATGGATAGGGAATTGTTATAGAAAGTATAAATTGAGGAAATTGAACTGAATTATAGGATTGGATCAATTATTATCGATTAATTGAGCGAAGAGTTAGAATGGGACATAAGAGTTCGAATTGGATTTTAGCGCCGGGAAAATCGTGAACATGCATTGTACGCAATTCCACTGAGACATATGCATTACTGAATTGTTTAATTGAGCATCTAGTAATGGGACTGTATTTTACTATTATAGAGGTGCCATTGGATCGTCATTCCACGGACATTCTTTGGAACTTCCAGCAAGAGTTCTGGTTACGGTGAGTAACCTAGTTGGTTTCTCAAATTCCTGACTGTCTAAGTGTTCAATGTGAATTACTTGTCAAATGTGAAATTGCATGATTACTGAAATATACATGATCGAATGGTATGCTTCTACTGTATTGGATTGGACTACTGCATGACACTAAGAAATGCAATACTGGGCTTTTATAGCCATACACTGAATTACTGAACACTGAATTACTGAACACTGCATTGCATGCATAAATGCATGATCAGATAATGGATATGTGACCCAAGTGCTATTATTACTGAAAAGAGTCTCGAGCTCGAACACTGTACTGACCGGGCCTCGAGCCCGAAGGGAGAAATCCCTGACGCATCCCCCACTGAATACTAACTGAGCACTTGGGCACAACACTGAATAACTGGAAAAGAGTCTCATATGCATTGTATACACATGACTGATTGAATTGTAAACTTACTGAATTGTGTGATGACATGAGAGATTGCAAATTGTTATATGTTATTGTAAATTGCTATTTGATCTCGCAAGCTGTTATAGACTCATCGTAAAATGTTATATAATCATCGTTAATTGAATATTATCTTGTTGCGTTGTCATTTAATCTGCGTAATGCATGATTTGAGTGAACCATCGATGATGGTTTCTCACTAAGTACGCAAACTCACCCAAAAATTGCATCTAATTTTTCAGGATCGATAGAGTAGACCCCTAGCTCCGGAGATAGTCTTTTCTACCGTCTTGAGCGTCTTTGTAAGAGAAGCGATGGCACATGTGTCGATCGATT